>JAGVSP010002393.1:0-52999 GCA_022494985.1 Micrasema minimum | reverse complement strand
TAAAAGTTTAAATTTAGAAATTTAATTTTAAAATAACAAATTTTTTAAGAAAGAAAAAGAAAAATTTTTTAAAAGTTAAATTTTTCTTAATGGTAAAATTTCCCGAAAATTTTTTAAAAAAGGGTTTAAAAACTTTTTTAAAATCCCTAAAAATACAGTAAAGGGTAATTTCCGAAATTTAAATTTATAAACAAGTTTTTTAAACCACCCTTTCCCAACTGCATATTTTGATCAACAGCGGGTTAAAAAAGAAATTTTTTAAAGTTATTCAATTTTAAAACGAAAATAATTTTTCCCACTTTTAAATAGGTTTTAAAAAATTTTTGAAAAGCTTTTTTGACTTATAAATTTTTTTTTTAAAACCCAAAAAATGTTAAAAAATAAAATTTTCAATTTTGAATTGTAAGGGGGTTTGTAAATTATTTTTAAAAGGGATTTTTTGATTTAAAACTAATTTTTATAATTAAAGTTAAAAAAAAAAATTTAAATTTTTTAAAACACGATGTCATGAACGGTAGAATCTTACAAAAAATAGAGTATAACCACTGCACTGCATTTATGTGGTATATAGTGATATTTCATTACGACCAGTTTTAGTATACATACATATTATATGCTGAATATTCAATCATTCATCTTTTCTTGAAAAAAAAAAACATATTTAAATTAAAAAAAAAAAAAAAAGATAAATCGAATTTAATTCATTTCGCGACCACTTAACATTTATTTTTTGTATGCTAAATTTTCATTACGTTTTTAGCTGTATCAAAATACGTAAAAAACATTCATTTTGATGATAAAACATGTTGTTTATATTAATGGCCAAAAGATTTGTTATATTAAAAATATTTGTATTAATAAATACACTAATGAAAGAAAAAGGGTTATCTCTGCTATGATACACCTACATTCATATTGAAATATCGATTTATTAATAAACATATCTACTGTGGTTTAGTACATTATGAATTATATCTTTACTAATCAGATAATGTATGTATATGTTTATAAAATATACCTATTCCTGTATGTTATTGAAATTTCAACGAGATAAGTCGTGTTGAAAGACAAATCAATCAATTGATTAGTGTATGTTTACCTAAGTGGAATTCAGTAGTGTTTTATTGCTGTGAATAAATTGTGTGCAGAGTTGTATTAAGTGATGTTTTGTGCAAAATTTAATGAGGAAAAATCAATGTCAGTTTAATTAAGAAAAAGGTAAAATGCATTGATATATAATACTGTAAAATGCCTTAATAATATTGCAGATCTAGGGCTGGTTTTATAAACGTCCGTTCGTAACGTTTGATATCGGGTAATATTCGGTACAAAATGTGTGAAATATTATTACCTGATTAGTGAACCATGAGTTACTAACGGATGTTTATAAAACCCGCCCTAAAGGTCATTTGCACACTAACATTTATACTACTTACCTACATTAATTACCAACTAATTTCTCGTTTAAAAAAACGGGATCCGAGTTTTCGGTTTTGATTTTTGAACTATTTGTTTTTCATTAAAAAATTAATGTTTAAAAAAAAATTTTTTTTGGAAATATTAGTGCCTCAGGACTTACATATTATGATATATTATTTTGCATAATAAGAGTAAGTAACCGGCGGAGTTGAAAAGTATACCATTTACGATCACTTAAAGGGTAAAATTGTTCTAACTGGCTCTATTTGTGGTATTATTTATTTAAAAGAAGCGATTGTAGCATTATGTGTGAACAAAACATGAGATAAAGTGATACATAACAAGTTGTAAAAAAACTTAGTGAATGCTTCGTGAATAGTTATGAAACAGGTGAAGCAACTTATCAAGGTACCTCAGTATGTAAGATGTCTGTAAAGATTTTTAGTAATGAGATCTTAGGCTGAAATTCATAGCTAGGTTCTGAATAATATTTTCTACGCATTGAATATGAATTCCATTTGAAATTTCACGATCACATAATATTTCTAAGATGTTTGAATATAGATAAAAGTAAGGTTTATTTCAGAAGTATCTACGGTAAGTTTTTATTTTTACACTTAAAATAAAACTAGTATTTTAATCGACGTACAATAAGATGGCATTATCATGCTAAATTAAATCATTATGATAAATAATTATTTATTAGATAATGTAGACAAAATGTAAATAAATTTATAGCGAGACACGCTAAGGGCCGCGCCGGTTTAACGTCCGTTAGCAACGCTTGACTTACTAATCGGGTAATATTCTTTTGTTCATTTTGTTTAGAATTCAACCTATTTTGGCCTATTCGGCCGGTTTGAGAAGAATGAATAAATAGTAGTTTAGACTACTGATAAGTTTTCTATATTTTTGCACGAATGTAACTACCCATAAATTGATAATTTGCATTGCATAATGATTACAATAACAATAGACTAGTGATGCTAGTTATATTATCTGTACATAAGTAGGTTGGTTCCCTTGTCAATCACTCATTTTGTGCGCGTAGTGGAGACCACGACCAATTTCTACAGCATAATGTTGTACGAGTATTTTATTATTATTTAAGGTAGATAATAAATATTTTTGTTTCTAAATCAAAGCAATACACTTTTAAAAACAATTTTTGTATTGATGTTGATTAGCAGGAAACCGCAAAGGCAGAAAAACCCGTTAAAGGCAAAATGTTTAACAATACATATTAGGTAAGATAATATCTTAAAAGCATACCACACCACGTGACCCGCGGCTGCTTCCCATACAAACGTATTCCTCGATTTTCTCGTTGAAAAAATCATTGCTCTAATGCTAAATTCCAGGGAGAAAATCGAGGAACACGTTTGTATGGGAAAGTGGCTATGAGTCACGTGGTGTGTTTATGCTCTTTAATATATTTTTAACCACTGAAAATGATCGAATATGTACTTCGCATTCCCTACTCAAAAAACATGGTCGTAGATATTTTTCCATGATTTTCAATTAAATTTTAAAATAAATTAGACAATATAGTCAAAAAAGTGAAGCATATTAAGTATATTACATTATAATAATTAAGTGGATCATTGCTCTAAATACAGAAAATGTGAATAATAACTTGATATTACATAATTTTTTTTAAATTTTAAATAATGATCAGATAGGTGGGATGATTTCTCCACTAATATGAATAAACGTACTTCTATATTCATATTAGTGGAGAATAGTAAATATGTAGATACATTTTGTATACTTGTATTTTGTACACAAAATAATTTAAATTCTAGTCAGATCTTATGCACATTGTTAATTACCGAATTGAATCTTAAATATCATGTGCCTAAATTTCTAAAAGGTAAAAAATCTACATTTATAAATTTGCGTACTTACAAGCATGCAATAGTAGCACGTCCAAAATAGCGAACGTAATATGCAATCCAATGAATTCTTTGTTACGTAGTGGTCACGTACATACTAGAATTAGCGTCCTTGCCCCTTGTACGTGACGCCTTTATCAAAAAATATTATGTCATTATTATATTGACACTAAAGACCCAGCCTTTAGATATACATTTGCAGCCGCCTATTCCGGCATTAACTTTAAATTCCCCTGTTTTAGAGTTGGTACCTATTTAGCCGATCGACAATCACTTAAAGGCTGAATGTCATACACGTAAAATCAAACCAAGCTAAGTCCTGAATGTATTCCAAGCGTAGTATTTAAATATATAAATGTGTAGAACATTTACACCATGTAACAAAACGCGATGTATAAGCGAGAAACAAGTGAATCTACGTCATATTTAAAGTCGATTTTGTAGAATAAAAATTTTGGATTTGACCAATAGTTTTCGGGAAAATTAACTGAGAGATTGTTTTTTTGAGAAGTTCTTATAGATTGTTATTTAATTTGTTTAGTATTAATACTATCCACAAAGAAAATGAACGCGAAAATTGATTTTTAATAGGAATTCATGCAATTTTTCTTAATCAACGGTACTTTTGAAAGCTCTTGCAGGATTTTTTTTATATATCAGATTCAAAGTCATAACCGCAAGTATGATGTCGATGTAGATTTACAGTCTTCGGGTTGTATTGCGAGTTTTGAAACTCCATGTGTTCTGAACTTAACATAGACATATTTTACTTTCAAACATTCAGCCTAAGACCCCTGAAAGATGAGATAATTATTATGGTAGCCAATCAGCTTATGAATGGGGAGATTCGATATTTTGGAAAACAACATGATACCTATAGAAGCAGCCTCCTACTTAAGGAATGTATTCGTTGAATTAGTCTAATTTGTGTTTTACCTGTACATCTGTTTGTATCCCTAATGAAATACATACAATAAATAAAATTTAGAAAAACGGATTTTCGTTATACATACTTACATATATATGTTTTTTTTTCAGTAAAAATAGTATTTTAAAACCAATAATTTTCATACGATTAAGATAATCTACGATCGTAAATAAAAAAAGAAAAACGCATGTTTTACGTGTTTTGTTTTAGATTAGGTTTGCTTATTGCAAGGTTCGAAGACATTATAATTTATTTTTCAGCAAGATTGTTTAATAAATAACGCAACTATCATAATACACTCAATAAATAAAAGAACATTTGAACACATGAACATGATTCAATATCAAAGTCAAACATTTATAATTTAAAATCAGAAATTATTGTATTCGTTGCTAACAATTTTGTTGAATTACATACCTACAAAAAAGTCACACGAAACAAAAGACTAGTTTTCCAAGCGAATATAATATAATAAATTACCTTTTTTTGCGGATTTTTTTAATGATTCATTTGAGAATGAAGCGTTGGACTGTAAATTATAAAATTTTCCACGTTATTGTATGGTAGGTACAATATGTTTAACATATAAACAGAAAACCACAATTTATTAGCACATACAATCGTCGCTCTCGCCAGACTTAAGTCCTGTGTCTTCCGATGTCCAGTCGGGAAACTTTCTCTGTCCATATAGGACAAATGCTAAATGAATCATTACGTTTATCCGATAAATATCGAATGCCAGCAGGAATACTCTTGAGAATGCACATTGTATACAAATTCGTATTAATATTATATAATTGTAATATTACAATTTTCAAGCCCGATATTGTTATACTTAGTTCTTGATTCAAAGACAAAATTTGCTTTAAATTTGACATTAATGAAGTATCCTAAAACATATAATAGGTACATAAAAATGACAACTTCATACAAGCTCGTTAAAAATTCGGTACAAAATATTCTAAGTGTGCTGTGGATCTTGTCAAAAATGGCAATGTTTTATTTTTGTTTTAAAAGTGATAATCTAGCAGTTATATTAATGGAATGTAATTATTTCTTTATAATAAAAATTTACTTTTGCTTTTGTTATCATATTCACTGGGGGTAAAGTGTCATGGACACTCATTTGGTTTATCACCGTGTGAACATTTTGTCTTGTCTATGAAACTGTCATTTGGCGTCAGTAATTTGTTGTATTTCCATTTGCGCTAGTATTTGATACCCATATTAATTTGCAAATTTTCGGAATACTGTATTCAGTTAATGGCGCGCAAGCTTCAACTTGCGAATTTCCTCCTCTGGTCATCTATTGAGAAGATGCTAAGTATTTTAGCAGGAATCCTTTATTATTAGAATTCCTGGTTTTTGTCACAAGGTATTGTTTGTCTACATTCATCTCATTGTTCATCTGAAAGAAGCCCCCTAACCTCGGGACCAGTTCGAACTTTGAACAGTATTAAATGTTAGTAATTGTTAATTTATTGTAGCAGATTTTTTTTAAAACTTCATAAGTGTAATAACATGGAAAATATAAAGTATCTCTTTGTATCTGAATACAACAAATAATTTACATAAAAAGTCATAAGTTTAAAGTTATGCCAGATGCATCTTTTATTTGTGTTTTGTAGTACTTCTTTTAAGTTATTTATTGGTATTTTAAGTACTCCCCATCTCAAGGGTTGGAATTAAAAAAAGCAATTTTTTTATTCTTTTTATAATTCAGATACTTTGAAGCAACTTATCAAAATAATTTTGTACGGTCTGTGGTGGCCCAGTGTAGTAGCGTCTCCGTCTTGAGGTCTAGAGATCCCGGTTCGAAATCCACTCCGCCACGACTTGATTTCTATTTTCTAAGCAACAGCGCGTAGGCTTTATTGAAAAAAGTGTTTACAAATTGAAATATGTGCACATATCATAAGATTGCTTGTTTTTCTTTTTCATAAAAATAAAAACAGGGTTATAGTAAAGAAAACAAATGTCTTTTTGGACTTTTTACTTAAAGGGTGCAAATAAAGACCACTTCAGCATACTAAAATAATTAAAATATTTCGTACCTTGGAGAATAAAACAATAATAACTAAATCCTTTATCCGTAAAAAAAAAATACTTGAACTGACCCATATTATTTCATATTGAATAGTATAGCGATTATGAACGTAAATGGTTGTTACGCTTCCGCTGTCAATAAAATGTATACATATGAAAAAGAACCTTTATCACATACCTTTATTTACATATTTGAAAACTTGGTTCGATTAGAAGATGTAAATAGAAGTAAATTAAATCTTAAGTGGATAATGATGCTTAGAAACAATGATAGTGTTCTTGCCATAAACTATTAACACGGGGACCGGAGCGAAACCGGAAATAATGAAATAAGGCTGACTTCTAAATTCCCTTGAGAATTATGTGCTATTTTATGTTATTTATTATGCTGCTTCTTTTGGCTCATCCAGGAAAAAAAAAAAAAAAAAAAAAGTTTTTCTTTAATTTATAAACAATCTAACTTCACCCTGTTTCCCCGACAGGGATAAGGAGGAAAGTTATCAAAATTCATACATTTAAAAAAACATTGGTCTATAATTTCCCTGCAATTAGTCAGGAAGAATATGCGATGTTTTTTTGTATTGTGGAGGGACTCCTAATGAATCCGAATTTCATTTTAAATTTTTTTTTTTAATGTTGGCTTAAGGTCCAGCCTTATCTTATCTATCTAACGAGAAAATTATAATATTTATCCTTTTTTAAATACTGTTTTGTTCATAATTTGTTTGATTCGTTAAGATCATCTCTGGTAGATACGCATCATGATTCAGTCTAAGTACTGAGAAGACACTTTTGGTGTGAAGCTAAACTCACTAGCAGTATTATTACCAAATCACATACGGCAAATTTAGAATGGTAGGTGAGCAAAAACAATTACCAGACCGACGGCGAACGGTTGGTTTGTTGCACGTTAGGCACTAGTGTAGCTAAACGTTGTTTATACAAATTGAGAAAATTTATTTATTGGGGGGGTGGCGTTTAAAAGAATGATTTCATTGATCTCGATTAACTAACAGAGAGAATTTAACAAAAAACTTAATTATCGTGGATAAAACACTGAAGAACAGCATTACAAATGCACTTTTGTACGCATAATATTATGTAATTGTATTTCGTAAATAATAACATTTATAGACAGCTGCAATCCCGTTTTTAAAAAGTATATTAAATACATCTTTCGAATTAATATTTCAGCTTACTTGTAAGCTCAAATTTAAATTATAAGATTTTAACTTATAAATTTTAACTTGAAATTTAAACAGCTTAACGGTTGGAAGAGTAACATAATATACAATTAAAAGCAGTTAAAAACAAAGGGTTCTGTATTGACCATTATGTATAATCTACAAGTGAGCATGTATAACATAAAATGTTGTAATTAATAAATCCGCCTTCTCCCAAAACCGAAGATTATATTTACATATGTTTATTTAGTCTAAACAGTTTAGAAAACGTCGTGTTTTCTATTCTACTACATACACTATCGACACAATTCCTAAGAAGTTGTTTAATTTACAGTTTGATTAAATATCCTTCACAAAGACGTCTTTTAAATAACTTGATGGGTTTCTTGTATACACAACATACCTACATTAATACCTACGATTCCAGGACCTGGAGCAGTAAAAGATATCGAGATTAAAAAACGAACAGTTAATCTCAATGTTGTATTAAAAAATCTAGATGAAATCCGGTCCCACACTTGGACTACATAACATACAAGACATCATGGTTGATAGTTAATACCTCGATGATACAGCATTTTACAAATATGACAGGGTATATTATCCAAATAATAATGAAGAGAACGTGTTACCAAACACTTCTCCAAGATGCAGTCTTTAGATGGGTATCATGTTTGTATCATCAATCATTAATATAATATAAAGAATGTGAGTTAATCTGTAAAGGTATAAAAACTACTTGGTTTAGCTACGAGCTCTCTTTCTAAACGTGAATTTTTCACGATTTATTATTTTCACGTTATTGTTTTAAAAAGTATGTTATTTAACTTATTTGGTCCGAAAAAATGATTTAAACCAACAGATATTTTAATTTGGAAAAGTATAAAAAAAGAAATTCATGTTTGCAATAGTTTGAGATTTTGTACAATTCAATTAACACACACAGAGAGGTGTCAAAATAACAAATTTGGTCGGAAACTTTAACTTTTTTACAAAAGTTGTAATGCTGAAAACCGTTGTTTTTATCTATTGGCTAAATAATCCAACCTTTCAATAATTTCACTTCTATGGTTTTCGATGAAATTGAATATCATCTAATGACAGTGTCAAAGTATTTCTTGATTAGTATTCATTTTCCAGATAAAATATAATATTTAATAGTTCAGAATATTTTCTCATAACGAGTTGATCTAAGGATATTTGAATGGTAAAAATTTAATTCATCTTCATTAAAGTTATCCTTCACTTGATGTCAATAGTTAAAATTAAGACCTTACATTAGTCAAAAAAAGTAACAAGTAGGTTTTAATAACGCATATATAATTATATATCGTTAAATTTCACCTAAATAATATTTTTCCTGTTCTACCACCACCATAAGTGGCTACATTTGTACTTTCAAAAATCAATAAGCTTCGAAAGTAAACATGCACTGATCCGGTTATGTTTATCTGTGGCAATAATATTAATTACATTTTTCGGAAAATTTATGTGACAATATATGTATCTTGGAAGGAGTCAGTTTATAATTTTAATTTTTTTACTCCCATCAATTTTGCTAAAATCTACAGCTAACTGAAAAATAAAGAAGACACAATTATATAACATTTAGAGTAAACTTGTAGAAGTATCGTGGCATCTTGATTTATAACGAAATATTATGTGAAATTTACGTTTCGCAGGTTCGATCCCGAAGGGGGTCAATATGAATATTTATTTGCATGTGATTTTCACACAATTTTTTTTTTTCATAAGTGATATTCTTGGACGTGCGGCTTAAGCGTAAACCAACTATTAAGATTCACTGACCGGGTGTTGCACCGTGCCCTATGCACCACTTGGGGTGGATTAAAGAAACAGTAGTGTTAGTAGATTTCATTTTATAACAGTTTCAAAATGAAATATTTTGATCAAATAGTCGTACAGCAAACTGGGAAAACGGTCTTGTTAAAAACGTTGATTTTTAATTATGAGACGTCTCGGTTCTTAGGGACCGATTAGGTTTTGAATTTGAAAGCACTTTCAAAACAATTTGTTTAAAAAAAAACAGAATATATTCAATGAAATTTGAGGTAGGGACAAATATGTTTATTTCATAAGTTAGTGATAGATATTGTAATGTATTTATAAGCGGGTTTTTTTGATTGAATGTTAATAAGTTGAGACACTGTCAGATTTCCAAATATTATTTTATGAAAACTGAACAGCCAGCGCAATTGTAATCATTTTAAATAAGGAAGTCACAATCTTATATCTGAAAGCACGAAGATCTTCCATATGATTCATGTTATATCCATTGTTGGTTTGTCTTCAATTGAGTGTGAGACATAATTATTTCTAGGTTATGGATACAATTATCACCAAGTGATTTCTATGTACGAGAATTAATAAATAAGGAAATTTTACGTACTGCCAAACGCAATAACTTGGGGTTTGGTAAATATGTGTTTATGAATAAAATAACTTGTCTGACGCTGGTGATTTAACGAAGTGTAACTACCCTTAGATCAAAGCTACAAATAAACTGATATTTATAAAAAAGTTGTTTACTTCAATTGCGAAAATTTTAGATAGGTACCCTATTTATTTTAGTCTACGTCTAAACTCTATGTAAATCGATCTAGGTTTTAATTTACCCTTATACTAATATTAATAACAAATTCTACAAAATGATGCTTTTCTATAACTCTTCAGTCTTCACTCTATCAACATAGTGACTACGGCCTATGAACAAAAAAATATTAATGTGGTTTTTCCTATTTAAATTTTAACTTTACATGTCTCTGATTTAAATACGAAATTAAATAGGCAAGGCGCCCCCCCCCCCCCCCCCCCCCCCCCACTTAGTCGGGTAAAAAGCTTTTTTAAACTCTCCAAACCCCCATGCCCCCACCTCACTCCGCCATCAGCGCCCCGTTTATTCCCTCCACACACAAAATAAACGTTTCAGTTATAAAAACAAATGTTAGTAATAGAAATCCTTTTTCAATAATAATGAAATAGCCTGCAAATGTATAATTATATTAATGTCTAGGTAAGTGTTTTAGATAGCGATACAACCAACTATTATACATATAAATATAATACATATTATTTGTAAAATATAGTGTTGAAGTTACTGTAGTTAAAAAAACAAGTCAAAAGTAATTATTTGAACATATACGTGATGAAACCAGAGAATATTGTAATTTTTCTCTTTTGAGGACGATGTCGGAAAGGCATTTATTGTATATCGCGAATGATAATCATGAATAAGAATGTTCATTAATTGAATGTTAAATGTTTCAGGAAGGATACTTGACAGAGATTGAAATTTTAACTCGTGATCATTTCGCAGTGTTTTGTCCAGTTAAAAACCAGTGATTATGAACAAAAGTAGGATAAATTCGCTGTAAATTCCCTTCAAAATTAAATATACTGTTTTTTTTAAATTATTTTTGTTATAAGATGCTGGCAAAATAATTTTTAAATTAATTAGAGGGACATTTTCTTTCACAACTCGGTCGTAATAATTTGACATAATTAGTTCTGTAATTTATTCTAAATGTACTTTTTTGCTATCTGTAAACGATTTTTTTGGGATTAATGTACAATACCTACAATAAATATGAAGAAGCACTGCCAATGAGGCGTAAGACTCGTCATCTTATCTTCACGTGATTAAATGATCAAGCTAAGAAAGAAAGGAACTTCAATAACTAAGTTTATACAGGCAGGATATATTTAAAAAATGTATAGGTAGGTACTCAGCTACCTCTCGTTTGTGAGTGATTTCGGGGGTTTGTATTGTATTTGTTGCGAATTAAGAAAGGAAGGAAGGAGGAAACAAATTATAAGTAATCGAATTTATAAAAATATGGTCCGTATACTAAATTTATCATTTGAGCAGACAATTCGTGTCTAATGAATGAATCCTTGTTTTAGCATGTTGATATGATTAGATGTTTCTACTAATAGAGAAGAAAGAAATCACATTTTATAAGAGTAGTCTTTAAGTGTGTGATCAATGATAAAAACTCACCTCCGTTTTTTTTGTTCGATTTTAAAAAACACCGACTTTTCACAATGCCGGCGATCAGCGGCAAGCGCGCGCGACGACACGAGAGGCTTAAAGACCTCTAGAGACTCAGACTTGACTGGTGCGGAGATGTTGAAAACGATTTTGCCGCCAAGAAAAGTGACAGCAGCGCCGTGGAGGAATATGTAAACACGTTTTTTAAGAACAAACTTCCTCGGCAGAGTCTGCTCGACGTGCCACTTTCTATTTCCTCATTGATATTGGAGATATTATTCTCTATTCCGCACCTGTTTCATTTTAACCTTTCCCCCCAGGCCCGAACGAGCATCCAAATTGAATAGATAATTTCGAAAAAAACCAATTAGATTTTTATTTAAATACCTATAACTTTTCATTAGATTTAAGCTGTTGACGCGTGATCGGAAACTCTTGAAAATTGTTCTGGGTTACCGGTCATTCGCGTAATCTGGATGTAGACATATTTTGATGATCGATGCCCTGTCAGTCTATCTATTCACACATGTTTCTATTGCAAACTTTACAATATTAAATACCAACAACAATTATTCCTTTGACGTTACAAATAAAAAAAGTTGGAAACGCCGAATAAAATATTATTTCGATGGTTGAAAAAAATAATAGTTTGTTTGTTAGTGACACTTCTTTTGTTATCGAATTATTCATTACCTAAATTTTTTCCAGGGGAATGATTTTTCTTTCTCATGTAAAATCCTTGAAATTATACTACTTCTACTACTACCTTCCCTCATCCGCACCGATGGATCATAGGGCACTGCGTTGGTACACTACGCTGAGTGTATTTGCTAATTTTTATTACTTAAGGCAGCTGATCAGTCTTACGCGTTCAGTCCCAGCCCTAAGGTGATCACACATGAAATTATTTACATACTAAATGGATGTAATAAATATTTACTGTTGAAGCCTCTACGGCAGCGTTTCTTAACTCGGGTTCGCGACCAGGATACGGGTCGCGAGAGGTTTTAAGATGGTCGCGGGAAATTCAAAAAAGTTACAACAATATAGAATTTAAAAATATTTTTTAATATCGATTATTTTTTTATTTTGATACATTAGGTTAGAATCGATTTCACATCATAATTTTATCTCCAATATCGTACTAGCGAAAACACTACCATAAAATCTTTATTGACAGCAAACACTCCGAAAAAATTGGCAAACGGGGGATATGCCAAGCCCAGATCTACATCGGTTACTAAGGACGTAATTCAAAATTATAAATTTTATAAAGGCGCGCGGCTTATTAATTGTCGAATATTTCGACTGATGTGCGAAAAAATGGGTTCTGATCCATCAGATTTATTATAATCATTCGGATATTCGTTGGTTGTCTCGTGGAAAGATTCTCGCCAGAGTTCTTTCTTTCAAAACTGAATCGAAATTTTCTGACGGATTTTAAAAAACACGAATGTGTGATCGCTTCAATAATAAACAAGTGGATGGCGAAATGGGGTGATATTTATCCCCATTTAAATAAAGTTGAATACAGAAATGCAAGGCCGAAACCGCACTCTGTAGGATAGATGAAAAAATTATTGTTTTCAAATAAAAATAAAAACTTTGGCAAGTAAAAAACTTTTTCAACGTCAATTGCAGCATTTCCAACAGCATTAAACTTGGTTTTTGGGAAGATGTAATGACAACAGTATTTTTTGTGGACACCATGCCATTTTTTTAGATCATTTGACAAAAACTTGGAAATGAAATGGAAAGATATATTCCACCAAAATGTCGTAACCGAGAAATATAGTTGGGTAAGAAATCATTTGAACTAGATGTAATGGGCATTGAAAATGATTCAGTTGGATTACAAGAAGAATTGCTGGAAATGCAAGGTGATGGAGTGTTAAAAGAGAGATTCGGCGGAATGAGTCTCACGAATTTTGGGCGAAACTATCTAGGAAGCCTATACTGAGCAATGAAGCTGAAAGAGCTCTGCTACCCTTACCCGACTACTTATTTGTGTGAAGCAGGATTTTCTTGCCTTGCAATCATAAAAAATAAGTAAAGGAATAGACTGGATCCTCAGATGACATGCGATGTGCACTTGCTATAAATTTAACTCCACGCATAAATCTTCTTTGCTCGAAAAATACAACACAAGGTAGTCATTAATAACAAAATATTTTGAAGAGAAAAAAAGAACCATTTAATATTTTTAAATGTAATATTGTAATCTGGTTTGTTTGATTCCAATAAAGTAAAGAAAAAAAAACATTTTAATTCTAAATTTATTAATTAATAAACTTTTAATATTCTATAATTATTATTAATGTTTTGTTATCACTGGACAATAAGATAATACATTTCAGGGTCGCGGGGCTTAACTTTGTGTGTATTTAGGGTCGCACGTCAAACAAGGTTAAGAACCGTGCTTACGGTAATAACGATACTAAACATTAAAAATATATAAAAAAAAAATATTACATTCATTTAATCAATCATTATAAGCTATTAATTTTTATACTCGTGATCTGTGCATTCTATGTTTTATAAATGATATTCTCACCCGTAATATAATAATGCAGATTATTCTGTGAAAGTACATCACGTTATTGGTGTTCACATTACACCTCTACCAATCTATATTTGTAAAAGGGTCATTAATTTACGCAGCGATTAATTAGGTAAAAAAAAACTATTTATTTTGTTTAGAGAATAGCAAATACCATTTTTTTTTTTTTATACACCCGTAAGAGATCACACAACAATCGGGCAAAGACATCTAATACAAACCATGTTTTAACCTATAGTATTCCGTAGCAACATCTTTGCGGCGAAACAAACTGTTGCAAAATCGGGTTTTGTTCTTATTAATGGAAGAGTAAGTTAATAATACAAATAGTGTACCTACTAAAGTTCTATAGTCGATGTGCTTTTTGAAACTTCTTGTATTTTATGCGGCCACTTCAGTTATCCAGAACTATGAAAAAATAAAGGAAATAAGGGCATTCGTTATTATTTGCAAATCTAAATCATCGGCTTTTCAAAAATTGGAATGCTCTTTTCGCTCGTGGTCGAAAGTGGAGTTCTGGACTTATACACAGTTTAAAGTATTGTGTCAATTTTTTAGAAGCAATTGTGAAATGTAAATTGATAAATCTGAAATCTTACTTTTACGAGTAAAACGCCATCAAAGTTTCTCATTCTGGTTCCAGGAGCATACTAATATTCATAGGATTTACACGAGTGGTTATTAGGAGCGTGCATGAGCATATATTCAAAAGCAATTTTTTAAAACTTGTGGACGTTGTTTGTAATTTATGATGTAGTATTTATCTATGGTAGCAAAACCATCAGAAGCTTTATTTTATCACGAGGTTCGGTTAATATCATCATATTATATCTAAACACATAATCAGGTCATTTCGTATCTCCGGGGGGGGGGGACCCCAAATTTACTTGTCAATCAGTTCCATTCTTCGCACAACTATATTTTTTATTTTATTTTTAGTATTATTATTTTTTTCCGTAATGTTATTCCGTTCCATTGTAGAGTCAAATCTAATTATTCACCTAATTCATCAATATTTTTATAGTTCCAGCAAATGGTCACTATCTGTATGTCAATGTTTCATTGACTTTGCGTATATCGTTCTGTATTCACCTTGCTTTTCACAGGCGCGAGTGACCTAAAAATTTACTATCAAAAACTCACGCGGGCTTCGGGGGAAAACCCACGAATGCCAACTAAATATTTTGAATAGTGATTATGATGTTATATGTTTCACCGAAACCTGGTTATTGGATGGTATTCACAATAGTGAACTGTTTGATTCAAGATATTGTGTATCTAGAAGAGATCGTGACTACGCTAATCTTAATTGTAAACTTGGTGGTGGTGTTCTAATCGCAACTCATAAAAGACTCAACGCAACTTCAAAACGTTGCCTGGAGTTCCACAGCAGAAGATATTTGGGTCTCATTTGATATTAACTCCAATAAAAAAATCCACATTTGCTGTTCATATCACCCTCAGGGACGTAATTATACTTCAACTCTTCTAGCGCACCTCAACAGTGTAGAAACTGCACTCTCTGAGAAACCTTGTGATATTTTTCTTTTGCTAGGTGACTATAACCTACCTAAAATTGACTGGATTTTAGATGAGGGTAGTAATTCACTCTCGCCTACAAATTATGATTCGGATACTAGTAGACTACTTGTGGAATTCTTAGCTTTATACGGTTTACAACAATTTAATAGTGAACGCAACAGACTAAATAGGATTTTAGATCTTGTTATGACTAATTTTACATACTGTTTTACATCTCATTGCACGCATCCAATTGTTCCCGAAGACAGCCACCACAAATCTCTAGTAATTGATTTTCAACTTTCATTCTTGAATCCCGCAAGATGTCTGAAGCCCAATGCAAGAGAAATCCAGCTATTCCACAAGGCGGACTATGCATTGATTAAGGACGATCTCACTCGAGTAAATTTGGGATCTTGAATTCCAGGATTTGAACGTAAACGATTCTACGGATAAATTTTATAACATCGTGTATAATATAATTGAATTACGTGTCCCTAAAAAAATTGTTTTTAGCCCTAACCAATACCCCCCTGGTATAGCAAAGCCTTGATAAAGATATTGAAAGAAAAATCTAAATTCCATAAAAAATGGAAGAAATTTAAACAAATTGAAGATTTTCAAACCTTTTCTCTTCTAAGGTCTCGTCAAAAAACCG
Organism: Micrasema minimum; assembly: GCA_022494985.1. Taxonomy (NCBI): domain Eukaryota; kingdom Metazoa; phylum Arthropoda; class Insecta; order Trichoptera; family Brachycentridae; genus Micrasema; species Micrasema minimum. Next base: position 36,776 of record JAGVSP010002393.1, on the reverse strand, counting down.
TTCATAAAATCTGTTACGAAAAATATATCGAAAGTGTGGAAGAAACCTTAAAAACAAATCCGAAAATTTTGTGGTCATTTTCTAAATATAAAAGATGTAATAACTCCAATCTACCGTCGGCAATGCATTTTAACAATGTATCTTCCTGCGACGGTATATCTATATCAAATCAATTTAACGATTATTTTAAGTCCGTATTTGTGCCTGACTCTTCTATCGGTACATCGTGTATGGCACCCCCCTTTACTTATGCCAACGAAAGTAGCACTTCCTTAAATACAATTTACTTTGACCGAACTACTGTCCTCACATACCTTAGTAATATTGATGTCAATAAGGGTCCTGGTTCAGATTGTATTCCCCCCTTATTAATTAAAAACTGTGCTGTGGAACTTGTTATTCCGCTCTCCAAGTTGTATACACAATCTTTTAGAGAAGGATGTTTCCCCTCCGTGTGGAAGAGAGCTCTCATAACTCCAATCCACAAAAGTGGTGACCGGTCTGACGTCTCTAATTATAGACCGATATCTAAACTCCCACTATTTGGAAAAAATTATGGAAAAATTGTCACCGATAAAATAAACCCAGTAATAAGAAAAGACATTATCTTGAACCAACACGGATTTTTAAGAGGTAGGTCTATTGAGTCAAATTTGCTTGAGTTTAATCACTTCATATTTTCAGCCATGGAAGAGGGCTACCAGGTGGACGCCATCTATACTGATTTTGCTAAAGCCTTCGATAAAATAAACCACAATGTCTTAATTCGTAAGATTAGCGAAATGGGTATTCATGGTGATCTCCTTAGATGGCTCATTTCTTATATTAAAAATAGAAGCCAAGCGGTAGCCGTTCTGGGTTTTATCTCTAATTACATCATGATTCCTTCTGGGGTTCCTCAAGGATCCCACCTGGGGCCTTTACTGTTTTTAATATACATTAACGACATCAAAAAATATATTAAACAAAATTTTCTCATGTTTGCTGATGATACCAAGTTTTTTATACGAGTCAAGTCTGTAGACGATTATTTCATGTTGCAAAACGATCTCGATAATCTAGTGTCATATTGCAATCTAAATCAGCTTTATCTAAATGTCAACAAAATGTTTTAGCATTACGTTCACAAGGAAAATAAAAAAAATCGTGTTTAATTATGAAATTAACAATAGTCGGCTGACCAGGAAAACTGATTGAGAGACCTCGGTGTCATAATGGACGAGAAACTTTTATTTTCTTCTCATATTGAAGCTTGCGTTAGTAAGGCCTACAGAAACTTAGGTTTTATTTTTCGAACCACTAAACCGTTTAAAAATACATCCTCTCTTGTTACTTTATACAACGCTTATGTTCGTAGTCACCTCGAATTCGCCTCAGTCGTTTGGAACCCTCAATACTCAACATACATAGCTCAACTCGATCGTATTCAAAATAAATTTCTGAAAATGTTGGATGGTAAGCTTCATTTGAAATTTAACTCTTACGAAGAATCATCATCCTTCCATAAATTATCTTCACTTATTAAGCGTAGAAATATATCTGATTTATGTTTTTTGTATAAAGTTATAAAATAAATGTAATTGAGAGCCCCTATCTTCTAGAGCAGATACCTCTTCATTGTCCAATTAGACTCACTAGACAATGTCATCTTTTTTATAATTTAGCACCATCAAATAATTATTTAAAAAATTCTTTTATAAATCGTAGTTGTGCGAAATTCAATGAATACTGTAGTTGTCTTGACATTTTTAACATCAGACTACCCATTTCAAATTAAAATTATTTGAAATCTTATAGACTGTAAAAGGTAATCCTATTCCTATTCCCAGTCATCTCCTTTTCCTTTTACCTATCCCTATCATCCTATCCTTCCCTCATAACTCTTTATTTTTATTTCTTATATTTCTTTTTTTCTATTGAATTGTATACTTGTGAAAAACTATAATTGGTAATCATGCTTTTTTTTTTTTTTGTATACTACGTTCATGTATCGATACTGTTGTTTTTCCCATAAATAAATAAAAATAAAAAAAAAATAGTTACATATATAATAAGTACGCACTTATCGAAAGAAAGAGTCAAGTTTAAAACATTCACTTTCACCTCAGTTGTCCGCCAACTACATTCTAAACTTACCTAAATCAAGCGTTTAAGGCATCGTGAACTTGAAAGTGTGAGATGTAACGTAAAAGTACAAGAAAAAATTATAAAAGCGACATAGTAATATTATGTCGCTTGGTACAAAATTTAAAAAATAACGATTTTAAATGCGAATAAGGAGTGCTTCCAAATACAAACATATTTCAATATTTAATGCAGAATTTTAAATATTTCTATAATTATTAGGTACCTGGTACCTAGTTCTCTGATTGCATACAATATCAAAACGTAAATGCTAGCAAAATTGTATGAGACAGGCGCAAAAGAACGCGCCTAATATAAGGTACCTACGTATCTCATAATAAATTATATATAATTACTAATATTAATATGCCAATATTATATTCAACGTTGGAAAAAAAACGATAAAAAATCAAGCTTTTGCAATAAATTAAAATTGCGTAATTTTGGACGAATTTATTTGAACAATAAAAAAAAACTAACTAACCATCATCATTACCCTGAAGGGGTAGGCAGAGAAGATAGAACGCCACACCACTCTGTCCTGGCACACTTCCTTTGCTTCCTCCACATTCATACATCTTTGAAAGTTCAGTTTTTCTGATCAATTTAAATCGTATGATTTTCTTTAAAAATATCCAAAACAATTTATTTTTCAGTTAAGAGGATGCGCTGTTACGTGGCCGTGACCACTTTTACGTACATTGTAGTCCTTTACTTTCTCCCTGAAATGTAGCAGTACTAGATCAATAATATTCGAAGCCGACAAGAAGCTTGTTTGAATAATATTGTATGGAATAACAGCCGCGAATGACGAGACAGAGTATTATCTTAAGTTTTCCTTCGAGGTGGGTTTTTCAACCAACATTTTATAAATAAAATCAAAAATTAATGTTACAAAAAGTACTTGTATTAATTATGGTAAACTTGCAAGAGATGACTCATATACTTTCATCTTAGGTTTATTTATTAATAAAAATGACTAGTCCGTACCCTAATTTGAGTTTACTTTTGCTAATATTCGATATCTTTACATTTGCCTTTTTTCAATATACCTACCTGGTCAAATAATTAATTTAATAACTCCACGCGTAAATTGCAAATAAAAAATTAGTCTAAAAATCAGGAGAGCGCGAGCGCCATCTGAACGGATTCTACAAAAGTTTTACGATAAGATAGATACATACTATAAACGCAAAAGTGTAAAACTAAATTAATTTAATGATTTCTCAACAGAGTGCTCTTTACTTCTGTAAAAATAAATACCTATTATTTATTACATAATATACCTACCTACCTAATATTAAAAAGAAAAGTATCACATGACGACTAGACACACTATTATAAAGCTAATTTACACCAGCATTTAAATTAATTTTGTTGTTATTTAAAAAACTCGAATTGTGTATTTTAGTTACCATTATTTCTTTTTGTTGTAAAAACAGGAAACTTTACAAGTATTCCAAATTATTTTTTTAAATTTTAAATAGTATTCCTCCTAAGCTTTTTATGTTTTGTCCAGTTTTGTTAGTTTCGTTTTCTCAATGGCCACGGCGGCTATTTACAACTAAATCACAAATCACCGTACTTATTGGATATTATTATCAAATATATAGAGAAAAATTAGATGTAAAATGAAAATTTTGAATTGCCTTCTCTACCAACTTAACTGAAAGAAAACATTAATAAATAAAGAATTGTTTTTATCTAGCATAATAAGTAACTTTGAAAAATTTTGTTCAACTTATATTTTTTCTTCATACTTGATCAGATACATAATTTATTTATTATTTTTAAATATTAATAAATAACGATAAATCAACTATGGTGAAGTGGTGTGGTTGTGTTTGTCCTAACGAAGAGACGGGTTACGTCTCGAAACCGGTAGACATAGAAAAGTCGGTGAGTTTTTTACAAATATTTTATTAACATAATATAAACGATAAATCGTTTATCACCTTTTCGTAATCCAAATCATGGACCTAAAACTAATCTCGTTGCCTTTAAAAAATGGGGTAATAGTGATTTAATCTAAATAATTATATTATTTTTAATGAATGCAAGAAGTCGAAACATTGTATGCTTCCATAACATTAAGCAAATTTTGTTACCGTTGGCCATTACCGGTGTCACGAAATATTTCAAAATGTACGGATATTACGACCTTCATTTCTATCTAATTGTTTGCTTAAACTGCACAAAGATAACCAGTTTTAAAGATAAAATCATTTTGCACAATTTCCATGCGCTACAGTTTTCCTGGGAAATGATTATGCCTACGTAAACTAAACTTACTTTTTTATAGCGCTTATAAAAAGTAAAATGTAGGTAGTTTTTTTAGCAAAATAAAAGTCAAATCGAGAAGGTGATATCGTAACGCCAAGGGAATATGAGAGTCATTCATTGTTGTGTTATATTGTTATATAGGTAGGTGATTGGCTAAATTTCCAAACTTTCACGAGAAATGAAGTACATGACAAAGGATAAAAATATTTAATAAACACAACAATTACAGCGAATTCCATAAAATAATTAATAATAAAATTTTCCTGCAAATCCCTTTCGTGCGCCATCCAGATCAACGAGACAGAATTACTTCTTCTAATCTTTTAAATCTAAAAAATCTTTCAAATCTTTCAACAAATTACTAGAAACACTCCACATACTCGTATATACAGAATGTCAAGAATATCGAACGTAAAAATAAATAATAATTTATGGTTAAAGATTTTTTACTTCACAATGAGGGAATCCACTGTTTTCTAAAGTAATTTTTTTCTATAAACTTACTATTTAACTATTTAATATTTTTTTTATAAGTTATTGATGAAGATACTATTTTTAAAGTTGCACATTTCAAATACCGCGCTAAATACCTCTATGTACTAACTGCGTCATTTTTGCAGGAGTGACGTCATAAAACGGGTTGTTTAAGGCCATGGTATTTCTCCAGCCAGTAACAAAACCGTCAAAAATCTATGCAAACTGACGCGGGAAGCACAGATAAAATATACCGTCGACTCAACTGTCATATACTGTTAACAGCTGTTCTAGGAAGACTGAATGGCGGCCATCTTTTTTGCAATAGAAGCTTGTATGTAGATTGTATTCCATATTAAAATGCCATGGAACGCGGCTACGGGGGTTTAAAAACGGAAACCGGAAACACTACACTTAGATACAAGGAGTGACGTCATTGTTTAAGATTTTGAAATGAATGCTATTTTCAACATTTTTTATTAATTTTTGCGTGCGTTTTTGGGATATTTCATCCCACTTCAAAATTTTTAAATATTCGCGTCTACACGAAAGCATTTTTTAAAATTCAATTCCGGTAGCAGTGGATTTCCTCATTATTGAATTTAAATAACTAAATCCTGATTATTTTGCAAGGGATGGAAAGTTAAATAAATTGATATACCTAGTTTTAAATATATTTTTAGTAAAATATGTTGATTATTAATAATTCAATGTCATTTATTCATTTTTATCTGAATATTTGTTTAAAAAATTTGAATTATTTGTTAAATAATTTCTCCTTATTTTCATTCTATCATTTTTTGTTAATTAGTGTGAACTATTTTGGTGTGAGAATTAATAAATATGTTGATATTATAAATAAAATACGATTTGTTTTTGTTGTAATGGTGGTATACACTGTTTGTTCGTACCAAACCAATAAACAGACAATACCTTAATACTTAATACCTAGTACAAACATAAAAAATATTTATCTAAACAGCTCTCAAGCTCTGGAAACGAATATGGATTAACTAAATGTTTACAGGGCTTATGACCACTCATTGGCTCGGTTAATCGGATACAAGCCCATTATGGGTAAAACCCAATATTTGTCTACAAGTAAATATTTGTGATGATGATAGCAAAAATTTTTTACCCGGAAATTTGCGAGGCTCCACCTCCAGAACGCTAAGTAGGTATTTTATTTATTTATTTAGTTAGTTAGTTTCAACGCCCACAGGGCTTTTACATTTAAACAAAGTTACTCAAGTACAATATAACGAGAAAAGGATAAGCAAAAATATCATACATACTCGTAGATATTTAAGTACAATTTTTTTTTATTAAATAATCTTTCTTCAAGATTTTTACACAAGTTCATTTTAAAAACTATAAAAAAACTAGTGTAGAAATAAAATTAAATAAATAATTCCCATTTACAAACAGAATTCTCATAACCCACCATGGAACCACACAAGGATGCATATAAAAAACTATAAAATAAAAGCTAAATACTAAAAAAAATTTAAAGTTTATGAAAAAAAAAAAAAAAAAAATACATAATAAAATAATATTAAAAAGAATTAAAGTAATACCCTCAAACATATGGTAAAAAAACCGCCGCCAAGACTCCGATCAAAATTTAAAATTAAAGGACCTAACGATAACGAGCTACAAAAATCTAAAAAAAAAAAAGTCACTGTACAAACAATCCACCCGAGCAACAAAATAAAAACAAAGAGAAGGAATAAGATACAACAAAAACGAAGAGAAACCCATAAATATACAATTAAAAAATACCAAAAAAAACAGTCATAAATTACACCCACCATAGGCCATGGCCAACATCTCTCAACCTTTAAAAGCAAACCATAGACTGAACCCATCAAGATACAACTCACCTAAAAAATAAATCCTAAAATTAAGTATATTTACTACAGCCCACTCTTTAACTCCCTAATCCGTAAAAAAGTCATAAATTACCCACCCATCCATTCATCTCTCAACCTTAAACAAACAATAGACCTGACCATTGAACATAATATGCACCGACACAACTTCATTATTTAATTTTATTTATTCTTGTACCCCTGAAAAAGAGACACGTGTTGCCTCGAAACCGGTCGGGAGTTAGATTAATAACTTAAAAAGTAGTTTACAAAAAAAGTTTTTTTATTTGAATAGTTTAGTTTTTAAAAATTCCATTCTATGAATTTGGTCTAGTTTCATTTCCATTCGGATGTGTTTTTTATTGTGGGATACCTCTTTTAATCATAGGTCTTCCAAAAAACATAAATTAATTATATAGTTGTGCATAATAAGAAAATCAATATATTTATTGCTTATACGTTTGTTATACATAACATAGAATCCTTAAATTTATATGTATAATGTATATTTAACTGTCAACAAATAGAAAACTGATATTATTGTATAGCTGTATATTTTTAATATATCGTAAAATATTTTTAGAAGTAAAAGTGTTTTTTTTAAAAGATTTTAACGACTTGCAGGTACAAAGCAAACAATTGTGTAGCTCGATGTCTTTTTGTGACTTAAGGTGGTCACAACATATTCCATTCATGTTGTTTGACAAAATAAACTGTATTTGACCATGGAAAAACTTTTTTGTTGATTTTTAGCCCCTACTTTGTCAAGTAGTTAATCATTAGCTGCTCTACTTGTATTCAATAAAAATACAATGAAGATAATTTATTCTTAATTATCACTGTACCTAAAAATTACAGTAATGTACTCATTCCCCGTTGAAAGAAAATTGTTGGTGTTTTTTGTAATTAGTTTTGTATATACATATACAAGAAGATGGACTAGAGTCATAGACGTCATAAAAGCTATCTCCAGCTGAAGTGGACATGGGCTGGACATGTGGCACGCCAGAATGAGGACCGATGGACGAAGCGCCCTGCTGAATTGGAGACCTAGAGCTGCAAGGAGACCTGTAGGAAGACCACCAAGAAGATGGACAGATGACAAAAAGTACTGCAGGATCCAGATGGCAGGACAGAAAGCACTGGACCAATATGGGAGAGTCCGTTTCTAAGTGTTTTTTTTTGTATTTTTAAAAAATACTTTTTATTTTATTTTACTAGTCTCCCTTAACCGCACGTAATGGTGCATAGGGCACTGCATTGGTACACCAAGTGATCATTCGTTACATGAAGGCAAAATGATCCTACGCTTCAGCTCCAGTCCAAGGTATTCTAATCAGCTGTCACCGGCAATACCTATGTAACTATCAAAAAAAGTATGGAGGGAAAGAGGGTAGGACCCCAAAATAAGTTTAATGTACCTAGGTAGGTAGGTACCACCAAGTACCGTGGTCGCTAGTACGCCACCATGACCGCGTGGGGCCGCAATGCCTGGAAGCGATTATATTTCCTCAATCACCCCGCGATTGCGGCAGAAATCGGAAAAACATAACTCTAGCTTGTACGTTTTTTAGATTCACGTAGTTCATTACACGGTCGCAAAAAATGTCGGTGATTTTCGTTCTAATAATATGAGAGGGGAGGACGCCGCTTGTGTCAGTCAGTTTCGATCAGTTGTTGCGGCTGCGTGCTAGCCGAACCTTCGCCGCGCGTGCGCAAAAAAATAACCAATCACATCGGGACGTTTTCCCGCACATTTTCACAATTTTCACAGAATTTGCCGCTCAAATTATTTGTACCGTAGACAATATTTTATTTCTCAACAAACATAATTTTATAAGTGATCGTTCATGAAGTTCATAATAAATAGTCATTTTTATTCATTACAAAGACATTATTATTGACATATTATTTAATTGTTTTGTGCTGCGTTTGGGATTTAGTTTGTTTCCGTGTGGTGTTTTACAGGTATGATTGTTTATATTACGAATCGTAATAGGCATAAATTAATTTGGCTTATGCGGCATTAAATCCAGGATACTAAAATTAAATAATATCACGAAATTTTAACTCATAATTAATTGTAGTAAATTTGGTAATTCGACGGGTATGTTGAAATATTTTGAAGTGCCTTAAAAAATTGTATTATATACTATTTTTAAATTTCAAAATAAAAATAGTAAGAAATATCAATAAATGAAATATTAAATTTAAAAATATGAAATGAGATTATTATGAGGAGATTATTTTATAAAATCGCTAATTTAAAGCTAAGCTAAAAATAAATTTCGTTTTAATAGGTACACAGCTAATACCTAAAGGGTTATTTACAAAAAGTCCAATGGTGCTAACTAACTAACTAACTAACCATCACGCCTTTTCTCCGAAGCGATTTCATATTGTAATTATACACCACAGCATTGTATTATTTATATTGAAATAACTATTGAACTTTTGTGTGTAAAAATATTAATATAACTAAGGAATACATGTTTACTCTACTCTCTATTAAAATCACCATTGATTCAAACTAATTTATTGAAATAATATTCACAAACATATTAGATTTGCAATTGTGAAACATAATCAGGTTTCAATGAATGCAGTTTTTTGTACAAACTATCACATTGCATGATAAATAAATTTAAAAAAAATTTAATAACGTACTTTAAAATTAACATGCTGTCACCAATCAATTAGTAGAAGGACACTTAATGAATTAATTTTAATTTCAAGTTTTCAGATCAGAAAAAGAATATTACACATTTTGTTTAAAAAAATCTTTGGTACTTTCTAAACAAGTTTATGGGTAGTCATTTTTTGTACAAAATTGTTTTTTTTCGCTGATGTCTTATTGATATTAAACAATAACTGTATTTATATACTGCTTAAGCCAATTTACATACAATTAATATGAACATAAAAGAAATAAAAAATAAAGAAATGAAATAATCAAGTGTAAGGAATACAACATTAAAAGAAATTATTAATTTTGAAATTAAACAACTTTTGTTTTAAACTACTTTTTTATTTTAAACACTCCAACCAGTTTCGGAGACACTACTCCAAATCCCTGATGAAGGAGTAGTGTCTCCGAAACCGGTTGAGTATTAAAAAATAAAAAAAGTAGTTTAAAACAAACGTTGTTTAATTTCATAGTTATGGAAAACTACAAAGTGAGTGCTACAAACATTGAGTTAATGTTGAAATTATTTATTAATAATTAAAAAAATAAATAAATTATAAATTAGTTAAAAAACCATAGTTGAAGCCATGTCATCCTCCGACACTCAAGATGCTCAAGGAAGATATTAGGAGTATTGTAAGGAATGGCTCTAAGAACATTTCCCATACAAAAACATTCTCAATTTTTTTAAAAAGAAACATTTGAGTTCTTATGATATAATCAAATATTTCCATTTAGGGGTTGCTTTCAAATAGTCGTAAATAACTGTGCCAGAAAGCAGGAAACAAGTTGTGCAGGAGTGGGATTCGAACCTAGAGATTCTAATCATAAATATACTTACGCCGTATCATCTATTTTATATCTTATACTATTATTGTCATGGATAATTTATATAGCGCTGTTTTCGTCTAAATATACCTCAAGGGCGCTTTAAATATTGAATTTTAAGTGACATACAACACACCCTTGGCCATTTGTTAACAGCTCGACATACAACACACCCTTGGTCATATGGCCATTTGTTAACAACTCGACATACCACACACCCTTGGCTATTTGTTAACAACTCGACATACCACACACCCTTGGTAATTTGTTTACTACTCGACATACCACACACCCATTGGCCATTTGTTAAAAACTCGACATCAACACACCCTTGGACATTTGTTAACAACTCGACATACCACATACCCTTGGCCGTTTGTCAACAACTCGACATACCACACACCCTTGGCTATTTGTTAACAACTCGACATACCACACACCCTTGGTGATTTGTTTACTACTCGACATACCACACACCCTTGGCCATTTGTTAAAAACTCGACATCAACACACCCTTGGACATTTGTTAACAAATCGACATACCACATACCCTTGGCCATTTGTTAACAACTCGACATACCACACACCCTTGGCCATTTGTTAAAAACTCGACATCAACACACCCTTGGACATTTGTTAAACATCTCGACATACCACATACCCTTGGCCATTTGTCAACAACTCGACATACCAGACACCCTTGGCCATTTGTTAACAACTCGACATCAATTCAGAAAACAGCTCAAAATAACATTATCCATTATTTTGTACATTAAATCTGACGTTAAAACTGTGATAGGATATGAATAAATCAAAGAATAAATATGAATGGGTTATTATCTTCGAATAAGAATTTACTAGAAGGGGCATTTCCACAGATATTTTCTAAAAAATACGCTTCCTAGGGTTAATTTCATAACACCACATATTATCAAATTCCATCGTTTAGACTCCAGCACTTAGGTCAATACACGAAATGTGTGACGTAGATGTCTAGTGATGACGTAGATACCTATTGATGACGTAGTGAGTGACGTAGTGGGTAACTGGACACCTCTAGACGCGGTAGTATTTTTCAAGTATTCCTTTTCTTTTCCTAACGAGTAGATATTTTAAGCCAGATCATTTTCATTCGTAGGGCGCGATAATGGGTGTTTAGGATTCAAGCCAGTACTTACTCATTGGAAGTGAGTACTGGCATATTTGGGTTTTATTTATTGTTCCAAAAGTTTGTTGCGGGCTACCTACTCGTTCTAATATAACGAGTTGCAGTAGGTAACCCGTCGTCTTTTTCATACTAGCCGTGGAGCAGTGAACAGGCCCTGTCTGCTCTACAGAGGCGACGTCCTAGCCAAGCCGACCATTTTGCGTTGATCCAGTTGTAACATTTTTGCACTTTAAAATAAAATCATTTATCTAACCAAGTCGAAAGTTTATTTCAACAATATCCTGAGAGGTGCTTACAGTCCTGCCTCGCTCCAGACCCATCGAAGTCTCAACAATGGGTTTTCTTTGAAAAACAAGTAAAACTACCACAACAATATAAAACTGACACAATATTAAGAATAACACATTATTATATGGTGTCTTATCGTCATATTTGAAGGTGTTTTATCAATATATTGGCCAACTGGTCCCCTCTGGCCGCAGCCGCGCAAAGAATAAAAATGTTATTAGTAAAGAAACGTATTGTAATTTTAGCTTTACGAGCAATAAAAGTTTCGGAATTTAAACGAGTAATTAAAAACGCCGGGACTGTAATTGTGATAGAAAGTGAAATGTGTGTAAGTTTTGATGAATACGGCCTTCAAGGACTTGTACATTTTGGTGTTCACACTTTTACATTCACCCAGTTTCATTGCATATTAAAATGTGGTAAATTAACTTAAGACAATAAAAATAATAAATCAATTCATAAAAATAATGAATACTATTGAATGTAAAATTTTACAAGATCGCTAAACCAGCAACCATTATTATTTTAATATTGTATGTTACGAATTGTGGTTTTTTCAATAGGATCTACCACCTATTTTTCTTACGTGTATTCAGTTTTTAGTTTTTATGGGCTTTCCTTACAACCTTTTTGTAAATTCCCCCTTTTTTATTTATTTTTCCAAACATCCTTGTACTAGTCCTCGTCCGCGTCTCCCTTTTCCCATCATCCCTCCTTCAACTAATACAAACGTTCCACATCGTATATTACTATATTCCGTAATTACTGTTTTGGTTTTTTTAAATAAAAACTATGTCCAAGAACTCTAGAAATTTCAATTTTATTTCTAGAATTTATCGTAAAGATAAAAAAGCTTCTAAATTCTGACCAAAATACTGCGTTTGGAGTCACTTTAATTCTTTTGACCGTCCTTGAAGGCGTAGAAAAAACGGTAAATGCCCAAATCTTCAAATAATATTAATTGATGGTTTTTTAAAATCACTCTATTTCTCTGTTTTAAAAATACTAATTCGTTTTTTTACAACAAAGTACTTTTTTCTAGTGTCTTCACGATTCTTGAATGCATTTGATATATAAATCAACAACATAATTCTAAAAATAATCTAAATAATTATCATTCTAAAATTATTGTGTGTATCATACTAACTTGATGATTTATTTATGCTATTAAAATTATAATAAATTAATTATCATTGAATACACTGTTTTGGTTTGTACAATATAATTTTATAATCCCAAGTTCTTATAAATAACTTACATAATTACTGTTGTAATCATTTATTCATGTAAAATAAAAAGTGGAATTACTTGTATAATGAATGATACTACTATAATAATATTTAATGATTATACTGATTTCTGTGTTCACAAATGCAGATATTTTTCAAAGGGCAGTTAAACATATAACTGAAAAAAATAGAATTAATAGAAATATTCAAACAATACTTACATCAATTCATTAATTAGTTTTAATTTAACAACTTTTAATTAGTAGAATGTCAAGAGTCAAGAGATTGCCACGCCGCCCGGTGCCGGTTCGAATGTTCGAACTCCACCACGACTTGATTCCTATTCATATTTTAAATTTCACTGATTTATTTTACATTTGAATTTTTAGAGCAATTTACATTTTATTTATTTTAATTAAATTATAAATATGGAATATGTTGTACCAGAATGTGTTGCTACCTATTTTTTTTATTATTTTTTATTATATACAATATATGAATGATGCAATGTAAAAGCCCGTTGGGCGTGGATAATATTAGAATTAATTTAAATAAAATAAGCAAAAGCCTAGACTTCACAATGCATTGGCTTTTAAGAAGATTGGCAGCCACGTGACGTATGGCCGTTCGCCCAACACTCGCAGTCCGTGATTTGCTCCCTGGAATTTAGCACCAGAGCAATGTTTTTTTTAATAAAAATGACAAAATTATATATTCCCCGATGTTTTGGGTTTAGTAAAAAAGTTAAATAATATCTTTTTTTATCCTTTTAGGCCGCAAAAATATTTTCATCAAAATAAAATTAGGCACTCCCGAACAATTCCGCATACTAGACATAAAAAACATGGATTTTTTGACTTCCACTCGTGATTAATTTGTATACACTTATGTATTATGTATTTTGCCTATATCTTTTGCAGATTTTGCTATGTAATAATTGATCTGTAAACAGAAAATCATGTCTTGTACTGACCACGTGTCACGTGAAGAAGTTGATCCGATGGAGCATTGCACAACGGCTGCCCAAAGGTCGAATTCTTCGTGCGCTATTAAAATTAACATATTAGGTAACTCTTTTAACCATTACAAACAGCGAATAGCAAAAAAGGTTCAGGTTAATCTGATTAGACGCTGCACCTAGACGATATTAAATATAAAACTGAATCATATACACCATTTAATTTAGCATTGTAGGTTTTAAGAAAATAAAGGAAATGCATAATTCCTAATTGTTCATTTTCATAACCAAAAACCTCCATTATTTAAGGGTTAATAAAGAATTACCTTTGTCCTTTATGTCATATCTTTGAATTACGTGTTTATTATAAAGACGAAAAATAATATAATAACCATAATATATTTTCAATACGAATAATATTTGATCTTCATATCGCATGTGATGGATTTAACTTTTTGTTAGCTGCATGTACAATTGTACAATGTACATATTATTATGGCGTATATAAGTTTAACATCAGCATGTTTTTGTGTTTTGGCCAAGGAAGTTCAAGGCGAAGGTGAAATCAACCAACTAGCAACAACAACAAAATTTGATTGATAGAATCACGACTTTCAATTTTATTATTATTTCCACCTTAAAGATTTCTTTTCTTCCGCTTAAAAAATAAAATATATTAAATATCGCGGATTAGCCTTTTAGAGTTGTATGAAAAAAGACTTCTGATGGGGCTTTCACTGGTAACCGAAAATTAATTAAGTGTTTTTTCTAATGCAATGCATGTGGTTAGTAGGTACATATTATTTTGTCTACGGATAAAACAGACGATATTGATTAAATACTTGTTAATTTAATTAAAGTAACCGGTAGTCAAACATCAGGCCAGGATATGTGTGCATTTTAATTTATACTTAAAAGCGTTCACTTGCATATTTTAAGGCATAACTCGCAATCACATTAGGGTAGGTGTGCTTTTCCATCAAAAACATATTCTAACGCACAAGACTGCAATAACTGTGATTTGACATACAGGGTTCGAAATTATGGAGCACCTCCCCTATTTTCCGGATTTGGCCCCAAGTGACTAACTGCTATTTCGCAAGCTTAAAGAACTCAGGCTTAAAGGGTTAAAAAAAAAAAATGAAAAATTCAGTCGAGCATGCCGTAAATGGGTGGTTTGACAATGCTGGAGAAAAAAAAAATCCAGGAAGCCTCCGGAATTTTGGAGCACCGGTACCGATAAGAAAAGTGTGTTAATTAAGAGAGATTACGTCAAAAAATAAAGTTGTCGTAATTTTTTGGTATGTAGTTCTTTCTAGGTCAGGGGTGGAGTATGGGGTTCAACCCTCGCACATCCAATATTTTGAATTCTTAAAGTAGTATTTTTATGTATTCATATATATTTTATACATATTTATTGATGGTGAAATTGGCCAGTTCATAGTATTGAAATTGCTGCATGAATATAATCCACAAAATGAAAGTATAAACTTTTAAAATAAATTGATAAATAAATACCTTGCAAAATGAAAGTTTTAATGCAAACCTCATAGCAAATTAGCGCAAAATTTCATATCGTACATACTTATGTTATTTATATGTAGGTATCTGTCTATTAAATAGTAGAAACTTGTTTACGTGAAATTAGGTTTTCCTCTGCAATCATCAAATTATATTGCTGTTATGGAAGATCGGAAAATTATTTAAAGCATAATAATACTATATTTATGTTCATCGGCTCAACAAGAAACTGTACAGTTTTCGGTCCCGTATAAAGTGCGCATAAGTAAAAAATTGGTACTTACTAAATACAAATAATTTAGATATATAAATCTCGTTTGAAAGCTTCCAGCGTCACTAGTATTAAAAGTCTAAGGTAGTTAAATATTTATGGTTTAAGCGATTTATAAAGATTGGGTTTTAAAATATTTTATTAACTGTGTTGAGAAATTATAACTGAAAATAACACCAAAACGAGCAGATTTTACGAAAACATGTTATTAAAGTTGCACATAACTGTTATAAAACAAACAAAAAAATAATTAATCCATTCCGTACATTGTTATTGAGAAATTGATGTATAAATCATCACACGTTTTGATTGGATACAAAAAACTGAACTTATAATAAATTGTTCTTAAGAAATATGTTTAATTGCCTTGATTAATCTAATGTGAAGAATCTAAGTCTATGATTGGTCAATTAAATATTAAAGTGAATCAGAATGCGTAAATTTCATCTGATTTACATTAATATCATTAAATAAAAAAGTTACACATGCAACTGAATTTTTAGTTTAGTAATAAATAGTCAACTGATCTCTATTCAATTGAACTATTTTCCAATGTTAAGAATTTTCTAAAACAACTTTAGACTTGCTGTCTCTGAAACTATTGTCAAAATCTTTAAGTAGATATCTAAATAAGAAGAAACTACTTATTTGAATATGGTAACTTGGTGAACGAATATAGTGTTCCATTAGGTACGAAGTAAAGAAAGGGAGTATCTTGTCATTAAAAGGTATATCAAAATAAATTGATTAGGTTTTTTTTGTGATATCATAATCGATTTGCAGTTTTTAGATTACAATTCATATGTTCGTATAATTTCTCTCTACCACAACAGGATTCCTACTTTACAAGGTATTTCACACAGTTGATAAAAACCTCGATCTTGAAATAAGTGCATTGTAAGCACGTAAATGCATCGAGTGGTTTCATACGAGATGCAGAACGTGAGAAACTGATCTGGGGACAATGAGAAACTCGTATCCCGAGAGTGCAACACTGCGCCCGAAAGTGCTACCGAAGTGTTACATAGGTACTCAAAGATTCCTTTCTAAAATAAATAAGAACTCTTTTTGCTGGAAGTCAATTACGCTTTCACGGTCGCCTGTGAATCGATTGACCTTTTTAAAGCACTTTCGCCACAGGTACAACGAATGCTGCGTCATAAGCGAGAGTCTCGGACATGACAATTTTAAATATTATTATTTTCTATGAAATTTTAGACACAATTTACCCGTAAAAAAAAGTTAAAACGTCACATTCGAATTGATATTTGTCTGAAATAGGAGATTAAAAAAAATAAATTAATACAGTTTTTCGGACAAAAATATTCCGTATTTTGTGTGAGACTGATCGTCTTACCTTAAGATCACTGCACTGGTGTATGGTGCACTTCATTGGACTGATGATAAGGGGGAAAATGAAAGTGGGAACTAGAGAAGGATGGCTAGAAATGGGAGCTGATATAGATCACTTGTAGAGGACACTCAGCGATGTAGCGTCGAGAAAAACAGAAAAAAAGAAATAAAAACCTTTTGAATAGCGTTTTTTTCAATTTCGACAATTTGTTGTTTACGTGACCATTTCTTATGACGGCAAAATGCTCTCGAGTTCTCTGACACCGTGATGCGTGATGCTTGTTCTATGGCCTACGTCATCACACGTGGCGCAATTGCGAACCTTATGAGTTTATAGTTTATATTATTTATTCAAATACCAAGACCGTAGGCCATGAGGATGCCATTTAACTTGATGGATGGAAGTATGGTTTTATAATGGCGAGACATCGATTTATTACAGGGAAATGTAGAAAATAATTTATTGTTTACCAAATTGAATGACAAAATATTAAAGAAATTATTTATCCTACCCGTTTTTACAAACGATTATGCCATTGGAAGTTGATTGTTAATACAGGCAACGTTTTTAGGAAATAAGGTTAAGTTCTCAACTCAATTGTTCTTAAACATTAAATACTCTCGTTTCGTGTAAGCTCCAAGAAAATTTTTTCTCTACAAAATTTACTGATATCGTATTAAATCTCAATTTTTTAAAAAACTATTACACAACAAATAATTTGTTTAAAACTTCAGGTACAATTACATAGCGTGTGTTCAAGGGCGGGCTTATTGCTTTTAAGCAATATCTTCCAACCAACCCTTAGTTATTTTAGTAATGATAATTTTTCAGTATTTATGTATTCTGATAAAAACAAATAACAGTAGCCCAATTACTGATTATTATTTGAAGTTACAAATAAAAAAAAAACTCCATAAAAATATTACTACTACTACTAACCTACATTCCCTAATCCGCACCCAAAGGTGCATAGGGCACTGCATCTGGCACTAAAATAGTACCCTATAAAAATAGTAATGGTACCCAAAAAATAGTCCAAATTTTATTATACCGACTATAGGTACAAAGGAATACTCCACAAATACTCAGATCAGTGTGCAAATAGCTAGAAAAATATCTTAATACTTTATGTACTTGTTTCATTTGATTCAGTAGACTTAAAAATCGAGAAAAAGCATCGCGTTTGTAGGTATTTGTAATTGTCACTATAATCTCAATTTGAACAAAAAACAAGTTGATTTCGAAAAAAATGTCGAAGGGGGGGTGGGTAGTTAGTTATTTAAAAAAATGTCGGAGAAAAGATCATTCAAGAAGGAAAAATCTAAAAAATTTGGATTGAAAACACTTCAAACTAAAGTAGTAAATTACGTATCTTTTCTGTATCCTAAGTATTTAGTTTATATTCCTTGATAATTTAGATGTGTGTTATCTACCAAAACACATCATTACAAAGTTTTGTGCTAAGCAGAATACCTTGTGCTACACTAAAGGTCATTAAATACCAAATATTTGGGCATAATATATTAATTTGGAGGTTCAAATCTCGACTTCCGACGGATTTTCCTGTCTAGTATGTAATTAATCTCAATAAAAAGGTTATATTACTATTTCAATATATAAATAAACAGGTTTGTAGTTTATGGAAAAAACAAGAAGCTTAATTTAGTTGCATACGAAAAAAAAGATTAATCCAATAAATATTACGAACAATATTTTATTTATTCATTTATTTTAAACTTCATGTACAATAATTACAAGTGTACAAGGGCGGGCTTATTGCTTTTAAGCAATGTCTTCCAACCAACCTTTAGTTATTATCATTTATTGTACCGAGTATTGGTGGGGAGATAAAGATTAAAAAATTGGATTGCATTATTTACAAAAATATGACATCGGGAAATGGAATGAGGAAGGAAGGAAAGGGAAAGAGGGTGATGAATAAAGGATGTTTTAGAGGTTTGAGGGAGGTAGTAATACCTCAAACGTTTCTTAAAAACAAATAAAGAGGGTGCATCTTTCACATCCCGTGGTAAATCGTTCCATAGTCTTGCAGCCTGGACAGTGAATGATTTCGCAAAAAAAAGTGTGATGTGTGTGATGCACAGAGTGTATATTTTGAATATATATTTACACTTTTTTTAAATTAACTTAAAACCGCATCACTAAATGGGGACGTTAGATAATATTTTCTTAAATTATCAACCTATCATATTCTATATTTATATATATTATACAAAGACTGTGAGAAAGAAAAAAGAAAGTCTTTATTGCTTTCCGAATGAAATACAATTGATTTTTTAACTTTAAAATGTTACGTAAGGATTAGACTACAATAAATATTATAAGATGTACCTACTCACACGTCATACACTTACAACAATTACTTTTCAGAACGAAAAATAATGATAAATTTTATCCAGTTCATTTTCATTTTGTAAAGGCATTAATGGTGAATATTTTATTTACATACAGCTTCAACATTACATTACGGATGTACTGAAAAATCGTACACGTTAACGTATTGCTTTTGAATAAATCATTCACGCGAACAAAAACTAAATTCTTCAATGATTTTTGAAACCAATAAATGACTTGATATTTCAGTATACACATCGCTCATTAAATAATAATTTTATAGTATCCCAAACAAAAAATTATACTATTTTTAAATTCCGTTAAAAAATTCTAAACTTGGCATAATTGCCATATTGTATTATGGATTTGAGACATTATAAAGTCTTATTTTTTAAATTAACATTTATAATCGTTCACGAAAAGATGTTGGAATTATGACTTATACAAAACTAAATATAATAATTTTTGAGATTATTTCACTGTTTTATTTAATGAGTAATAAATATTTAATAGACCAAATTAACAAAAACTTATTTTAAGTAATTCAATGACAATTTACATAAAAATAAATTTGCCCGTTAGGTACCTATGTATTTGTCATCGTGGTGAAGTGGTGGTTAGCGTTTTGGGCTACCACGCATGAGGTCACAGGTTCGAGCGTAAGACGGATCATTTTGCCTTCTCGTAATAAGTTGTGCGAACACAAAAATCAAATGTGTTTTTTCTCAAGCCTAGGTGTTGAGGCGGATAAAATAATTTTTAAAAAATAGATGCAGATAAGAGAAAGTAGTAGTAGTAGTAGTAGTTGAAGGCTTTGTTTAATATCTTACTAATTTTCATATTTTTCTTTCAGGTTTACACTAAAGAATCTCGTCGCGAGGAAAACAAATGTCGCAATTCCAAGAAAAGTGCAAAATACTTAGCAATTGTATAAATCTTCCACGAAACAATTGTCGCAACATATGAAACACGAAGGTACCGCTGTGAGAACAATTTCAAGAGTTTATAGTCTGATCTTGGCAAGTTGGTGTTTCCCTTTCGTCCTACATTTGCAATCAGCACAGCCATCAACAGGCAGCAAAACACCAGCAATAAGCAGCAAGAAACAGAAATTACACAGAGCAACACGAGAGGCACTTCACGCTACACTGCGTCACTGGCTCTCCAACAAATCGGCTATTATCGCCTTATACACGTACCATCAATTCGCCTATACTAAGAACTTTCTAAATGCAATGTGAATGCCACAATCGAGATGATTTATCTACGCAAAAATTAGCAAAAAATCAAGGACATCAAACTTAACTCTAACCTAACTTTGTCAACATAAAACAATATTCACGCGTAACTTTAACTAATAAGTCTTTTGCCTTTTCACTGAGTTTAATTAAAAAAATTAAACGCTGAAAATCAAGCGAAAAATATTCGTGAATACAGTTATTTCTTTGCAATGTTTGGCCATTAATTTTCTGCAGACACCTAAAGTCTTTTATTTGGCACGGTACGTCTAAATCTAACTGAGGAAAACTGCAATAAAATCTAATAAACCTGTGAACGTGTTTATTTCTTACAGTTCTTAATCTTGCAGAAACAGCGAAAACAAACTAAAGTTGAGTACATTAACTCGTTAATTTGGCATCTTAGTGCGGAAAACATTATTTAACGAACTAAATTTGTGACGTAATTAAAACAATTAAACAAAGGGTGTGATAATGACGCCGTCCGCAAATGGGGTGTCCAACGGCCACGCTCGCGCGGCTGCGTCCAGCGCGTGGCGGGCGAAGCGCAGCGTGGGGGAGGTCCTACAGGACGTGGCTATGTTCCTAGTGGCTTGCGTGGGCTACATCCTGCAGTCGCTGGCCTTCGTGGTGCTGGGCCGGCCCAGGAAGGAGCTGCGGGGCGGCGTGGCGCTCGTCACGGGCGGCGGCAGCGGGCTGGGCCGCCTGCTGGCGCTGCGCCTGGCGAGGCTTAAGTGCACCGTCGTGCTGTGGGACATTAACAAAGATGGTGAGTCTAGTCTCTTTTTATTTGGATCAATCAAGGAAGAAGTATGTTAAAATTGAACCTTGTTTTGTTTTGTAAAATCGTTCAAAAATTCGTTGACTGATCGAAAGTCTCCTAGAAACACGAGTAGCAGTCGCCGATGCCCTTAGTCTAGTCTCTAGTCCATTATAAATATGTACCCCTTTGTTATATTAGCCCCCTCTAAACTGCACATTTTTATAAACTGCATATTATTATAATAGATTTCATCTAAAAAGTAATGGTCTATTTTTCTTCTATACGGCTAAAATAGTCCACCAGGGCATAAATGTTCTGCATAAAAATGACTACAAACTGAAGCGATTCCAGTTTACTAAAATCGAGTTATTATTTTTATTTATTACATATTATAATAAAACTTTTTTTTTAAATATATAAAAATACCTCACTTGGCAATGCCCGTGCTGAGGTGTTCATTTACAATACTTTTTTCTTTTTTTTCTTTGTTATTTAAGTGAAATTTATTTGACAATTTGTTCAATGGTTTTTAACTGAAAAATTTTTCAAAATGTTTTACAGATCTTCCTGATGAAAATTCATATTTGGCGTTTTTTTTAGGTCCACGTCTTGTTTTTAGCACTTGCTTAGATTTAAGAGATCCAATGATAATAAAGTTAAATATTTGCCTTATCGATTGCTCCAATTTGTGTATTTTACAAGAAAGTTGTCAGAGATACATTTTGAAACAGACTAAAAAGATTTTTACTAAAAGGGAAATACGGTGTATGCATTTTATTATTCTTGTCATGAGTTAAGATGAACGACCGCTTTATATAATTCTAACATATGAAAATCTAGATATGGAATATGATGCCAAATCCTATCAAAAACGTGCCACTCCATAAATAATTTAATTATGTAATAAAAATAAATGAAGTAATGTAATGAAAATCTTAAATGATTTATAAATTTGGCATGAATATTTAAAAATAATTCACCCATCATAAATATTAAAACCCACTATGTGAAGTATGGTATGTTCCGGTGGGTGTGAATGCATAATTTACAACAAGAAAAATTTAGCGTGTCTGTTGTCTGTGTTTTCCCTAACAACCCACAGTTTTTCACTGTCAACTAAATCGAAAAATTAATTTTTAGTATTTACTTCCTCAAAATATGATTATTCAATAAGTTATTATTTTTACAATTATTTTTTTGAATTTCAATATTTTTTTATATTTGGTCATCTGCAAAGTATTTGCTCAAATTTCATATTTTTATCTGTTTTTAATCATGTATTCAAATAATGCGTTGTAACAGAAAATACTTCATCTCCTTACAAATTCCATGCCACTTACCTTTATTGTACTTAAATCCTTCACGCCATAAATCAAATATAAAATTATGTATAAACTTACCATAGTTATGAAGCCCGAACCGTGAGGGGTTCGAATACTTCGTGGGAGGGGTTGATAGCAAAAAAGAAACATCTAAAAATTTATAATAACTACCTAAATATTAATAATAGCAATGATCACGGTCAAAATAAAATATTGCTTTGTGTTTGCCAAATACACTCGTAAACGAGTGGAGGCTGTTTAAGAAATTATCGCTGCACTTGATGTACCAATGCAGTGTCCTATCTACCATCAGGCGTAGATAAGAGAAAAGTTAGGAAGAGTAATTAATTTTCTAACGCAAATAAACTTACACAATGGTTTGAAAGGAAAAATTTACTAAGCGACATAATGTGTTCAAGGGAAAATGATACCAAGCGACATAGTAATTATGTCACTTGGTAACATTTTTCCTTTGAACGTGTCATGTCGCTTAGTTCACTTTTTCCTTTCCACCGTTGGCGTTGGCGTCGATGTGTAACAAATCTGCCAATACCCAGCTATTAGCTCATTTGGCAGTCCTGGACCATAAATAAATGAAAACGTGCATTATAAGTACACATTTAATAAATAAATAAATTTATTAAACCTAACAAATTCTAAGCTGATTTAATATTAATTGTCTATTCAATTCTGTACGAGCTTTCGATTATCAAAATATGTATGCTAATTAATTTTTGTAGATTGTGTTTAATTTTTTCTTCCGAGTCTCTTGAATACTAAAAAAGGTAGAGAATAGAATCTTTCTAACCTTAACTTATTCAATTAAAGTAATTTTGGCAATCTTTATTAATTATAAAATTTAAGTACTGTCTAGCGATTATATTTTTAAATAACCACAAGTTGGCGAAATCGAAATATTGAAAAATAATAAAATCTATCGATGGTAATGAACACGAACTGTCTACGTATAATATTGTATATGTATATACTCTATTGGCTAACTAAATAGGAGTCTGGCCATCTGCGTTCACCTTGACATAATCGAGACCCACAAAATGAGTTTAACATGTAAAAACATAGAAGAATATTGCCTCATACTTTGGCAGGTATTATAAATTTAAGTAATGGTAAATATTTCAAATAATCTAGCGTAATAAAAGCGAGACCTTTTAATGGTTAATATGACTGTGTTTATAATATTGTATTCGAGGCCCCTTGACTTCGTAATTATTTCGTAATTATTTTGATGGTATAAAACCATAAAATAATTGTTGCCTACGAACTAGGTACGAGTATATATATGTAAGTAGTTTGGGAACATTATCAGACATAATGTATGTATTTTTCCTTTAAAGCGCACTGACCTGATGACCGTGAAATAACTGCTGACCCGGTGTGAAGGTTCAGTAAAATTGAGTATCACATTTTTTAATACCTGCTCTCCCGAATCCACACCCAATGGTGAATAGGGGACTGCATTGGTACACCCTGTGCAGTAATTTAATATCGAATCAATATTTATTACCAAATCCAAAGTGTCCAAATACAAAAACCGGATTTCACCCAAGTCAAGTACAATTTCAAATACTTCAAGTGGTTCAAGAGGTCATAAGCCGTGTAAACGCCTAGATATCCATATTCCATTCCAAATTTCTCGTCTCCGTTGAGATGTCACATTGTAATTTAATATTTATTAGTTTATCATTAAATATGTACTTTAAATATTAGTTGAAAAGTCAGTGGAACGCTTGTTTTTACAGCTGATGATTTTTTCTTAAAAATGTTCAAACTGTAAAAGATTTGAGTAAGTGGTTGGTTGTGTCCAATAATAATCAAGAGTAAAATAGTCTATTAATTAAGGGTTCCTGTTTCAATACTAAAATAAGTCAATTACTTTCTTTTTGATTTTCTGAATGTGATCTGTATAAATACCTACCCAATACAGAAAGAATTACTTCCATTCAACTTCTAATCCCACTTTGTAGTGTCTACTGTCATATTATTGTTTTATGTTCAGTGAACGGTGGTATTTTGGTTATGCTTTGGAAATAAATACTTTGAATAATGCTTTGAATTATATTTAAATTCAAGACACGCTTGCTTGCCTTCCATGGAACAGCAGAAATCGGTCACAGTTGTGAATATTTCATGGTCACTGGTATCCAACTACAAGAATTATTGTAATAATTTAGATGAATATAAATAATAGTGCAGTAAATATAACAGTCGCACGTAGTAAAAGTAGAAGTATTGAAAAAAATAGAAATGTACCCGCTGAAACTTGGTATCTAGAGAAAATTAAAGAGACAAAAAAATGGAATCGCAAATGACCGATTTTTAGAATCGAATCTTAAAAGAAGAACTAGAGAATGAAAAACAGGCATATTGTATATTGTACGTAGGTACGTATGTATGCATATATCATAATTATTACAAACGCATACTATTATAATAATATGCGATCTTTGCATGTATACCGATTATTAAGGCTTTTCACGTATTACTTCTAAGCTGTACTTAATCGTTTTATATTTTCTCGATTTTCTACGGGGTTTCCATCTAAATTATTTCAATTCGTAAAGTTCTATAAACCGTTCTTGCGTCGCCAATTCGCTTTTAAATCATAATACCTAATATAATGTACCTATATGTATGCTCGGACAATCGTAGCATCCGTTTCTTAGTTCAATCACTCAACCTTGCATATAGCGTTCTGGGCAAATCTCGGCATTGTATACCAGCCGTAAAATATTTATTTATAATGAATTTAGTGGTTTTTGACGGCGGATTGGTATAGTAAATAAGTGGAACGGACGCTTATCTACTTTTGAAGTATTAGCACAATGATAACATGGCTGAAAATCAAATTGTAGAGGAATACAAGGACAGAATATTATGACATAAATTAATAATGTTGGATATTAACATTCCGCTTACATACATACTTACTTGTAGCTATTGCAATTAGTTTTATACTCAATTAGACATAAATGATAATAAAAAATACTGGTGTTGACATGTAAGAAACAATTTATTCGATAAAATACAAGTAGGAAGTTGGTTCTGTCCTATAATTGTCTACTAACAAATTACTGAAAACTACAAATAATCTGAAAGCGAAAAATATATTAGATTTACATTAATTATGTGAAAGATAAAAAGATGAAATGATTTAAGAAAGCTTAAATATTAAACCTATGTTTGAATGCTAAAATATTGAATTTCAGCAAAATTGTTTTAAAAATCAGCATACCTTTATGACAAATGAATGTAATATTTTATGTAGTTAATGCTTTAAGTGTTTAATTATCTCTGTACTGCATTCCTTTGCAATGCAAGTAATTGATTATTAGTTGCACAAATATAATATACTCTACTGTTAAATTGTGAAAGAGGATTAAAATTAAATTAGTTTCATTTTGATTTATGATTAAGAGAAGTATGCGGTTAGGTTGGGAAATTCACTCGCTGTTTTATCCTCTCCCTTTATAATAATTGCTAATTGAAACAAGCAGATAATGTAGTAATCTGCTACTACGAGAGGTCAGTTCTGGGGTCTTATAGACACAAAGACTGACATGAATGCGATTTCTAGAACATAATCTTCCGTGAGTATTACCATTATTACTATAACTTACTTGATGTACCTTGCTTAGCCGTGTGATATAGTACCTTATTAGAAAACAAGCCTCATTCTCGAATGATTAATTCATAAAAATGATAATTATATTATGGTGCTGTGAGATGTAAGGTTACATCAGAGGCGTGCTGAAATAGTAATAAAATAATTAGTGCTAATAATACATGGAAAATATTTTCCCCATGGTAAATAGGTACTTAATAATTCTCTGCTTAAATTAGGTCCATACATTAAATAATCATATTATGGAAATGACAACTCCATACAAGCTCTTTAAAAATCGGTACAAACTACGAGTGCGGTAGGGAACTTATCAAAAATGTCTATGTTAAAAGAATCTAGCAGCTTAGTGGAATTAAATTATTTCTCTTAAACCTTTACTCTACCTACTTTCTCAACTTTTTTTTGGAGTATCGTATCACAAAGTGGTATCCATGGACACCAATTTGGTTTAACCCCCCCCCCCCACTTTAATGTGATTAGTGTGAGGGCCTATATAGTAAATAATTGTTTGTAAATAATTTAATATTGTAATTGAAACTATTTATACCCATCGCCTGTACCTTTGATCTTTAATTGTTTTTGAACGCATTTTGTAATGTTTGTTCTAGTTTACAAGCAATATTTCAAAGAAAGAAAGCTAGAAAATGCATACAACATATCCATGAGTGCATTGTAGGATATATTTTATTAAGTTTTCGTCGTAGGTAAATACGGGAAATACTTAAATAGTAAGTACGTAGGTATTTCAAGTTCCTCAAATGTTCTGAATTGTATGCATAATATTATAAATACATTATCATAAATTACAAATCCAGACAAAGGTGGTGGTTCACTTGTTTTCCTTGTTTCAAAAGGTAAAAAAATATTGATTAATCTGTATTTATCTGTGATAGGTCATTATAAATTATGAACATCTTGTTTATGCTAATTTTGGAGTTAATTTCTAAATACGGCCAACAAAATACAATCAATAAATCTTTCAGTAAAAAAACATAAAAATAATAATTTAAAAATGTTATTTCAATCCTAATAATGTTATTTAATCCTAATAATAATAAATAATATACCTACACGTACGCGGTTGAGCCTTTATATCCAAAATACTATTTATTTATTAGAACTGATAAAACATGTTTTAAAGTTAATAACAAATAAATAAAGAAACATTACTAGAAACTAGAAAAATTATCAAAAACGGCGATTGAAAAATATAAATGAGTATTCTGAGATATAAATAAAAGAAAAAGATGTTTTTTTGCTAGACTCCATGTCCCGTTAACATGCATTTGATTACAGTAAGTAAAAATATTAAAATATAATTAATAAAATAATTTTAATATTTTGCATTTATTTGTTGACTAGTTCATTAGAAATTGTAGCTGTTGATTTTTTTACACGAGTTACATATTTTATTGTTAAAAATGAATGCAAATTTAGCTCACGTTTCTTTTCTCCAGATAAAATCACTCTTATGTACGAGTATGTGGTATAATTTGTATATCTTTTGCATTGCATTTGCATCAAATGCGTTTTATGGAATACCAATTAATTTTAATTGAAAAAGCACACTGAAAAAAAGCGATTGGAAGTATTAACGAATAATGCACAATAAAAAAACTAAGAGCACAAACTAAATCGATTTAATTTGATCAATAATTCATATTAAATTTATTATTTTTAGTAAACACCTTCGATTTCTTTTTTAATCAAAGTATTTGAATACCTTAATTGATTACGCATTGTAGTATATTTCTCTTTTTTTTTTTTTTTCTTGTCGAAGTGTAATTTATCATAGCATCAAGTTAGTTTTACGTATTATATAAATGTTTTCCATAACAAGTTTAGGTCTCAATTTTCTTCTCCTGTTTCGTATTACAGATTCTATGTAATTTCAGTTTTGAAGAAATGTTCACGATACGCAAAATTTTAACTTGTGTTTTAGAAGTTGTTAAATGTGTGGTTTTTTATGTATTTTCATAAGAATTTTTACACAATATAGGGAAATACCACATTTTTATTTTCTAAGATTTTGTGGTTAATTTTTACTGACAAACGCTTGGACGTGAGTTGTAAAAATAAGATATGAAACAAAATAAAATAACCTTCACAAAATTGAATTGAAGTAACGCGCATTATAGTCATATTGTATTTTGTACTTTATAAGTATCGTTTAATCCTGGGTGTTTTGAAATCTTACCCTGTACATAGTAATTTGGTCATGGATTGGTAAAAAAAAAAAGTATTACCATTTTTACAAATAAGAAAAGGACCATTGGTACTGTACTATTTTGATAGAAACTTAACGTTGGCTAGAGTGTCTAAAAGTTTTTGCAGAGACCTATATATACATTAATCTAATATTTCTTCTTCTATAATCTTACATAAAAAACTATCACGACTCTTCCTAAATGTGTTAGTATTAAAATGTACCTACGTCTACGTATATGTTGGGTTTTCCGTGGGTAAATCACAATTTAAACAAATGCCTGGATGGGATGGTTGAAATTTATTAGCCTTAGCAAGCATGTAAATTCTCAATAAAAATAAACACAGATAAACTTGTGAAAATATTCACACACGCGTTCTGACTCAATTCTAAGACATTTTTATCTTAATTATTTTCGAAGGTCATACACGGATTAATTATAATGAAGAATTTACCCAGTGACGTGATTTCATATTGGATGCTAAACACGTTTTATCAATTCTAAGGATTGTGTTTCTTAATTTGTTTCGCTCAGGCTCAGGCGGCCTCACAAACAAAATCCACACCGTGATGAGAAATCTAGCGAATAGATCAATTCGATAAATAAAAAAAAATAAATAAACAAAATAATACTTGTATCCAGAATCTATGAAAGTAAATAAATAAATAATTTAAAAACAATTTTCGCGTTCTCATGATAATATTATTGTACCGAAAAATTTCTATTTCTGGGATATAATAAAAAAAAAAGAAAATTGCGTTGCCGGATAGTAGGAAAAAGGTTGTGTTCGAACGAGATTCGAACCTAGAGATTCCAATCCGGTATCCGTGACTCTAATCACCAGAGTAAAAAACAGGTAATTTATTTATTTTTTAATTAATTTATATTTCTAAGACAAACATAGAACTTATTTATTGAGATGTAAAGGCATGTACTCCGGATGCCTCGGGAGAGCCTGAACCCGAGCTGCCCCTTCACGCCTGCAGAATCCCGCCGCCCTGGCAGACCGTCGATGACCATCCTACGGTTGTATTCGGCGGAGCTGATGGATGCTTGCCTGACGTGGGAGGAGGCGAGAGAGCTGGCTGGTGACAGGGTCTCCTGGAGGGATCTAGTGATGTCCACATGCTCCACATGGGAGCGAACGTGGCGAAAGAAGAAGAAAAATAATCTAAATAGATTACTCTCAAAAGCTTGAAGATTTTCAGTAAATATGTCAAGGCTAAGAATTCTAGAAAATTTGTTATAGGATATTCTCGACTCCCGACACATGCGAGCTTGAATTGTTTGGAATGTCATATTTTTAAGAATGATGTCAATTATAAATTATTATAAACCAAAAGGTCAAATTCATAAGTAATTTTTACACAAAATAATCTTGCGACCTTTGACCAAACGCACCACAATACCATAGTATAGCAAGTATGTAATAGTATCGAAGTATGTATAACGATCTCTTCCAAGGCCGCTGCCTCCCACTATTTCCACCTAACTAGCCGCACGGTGGAATGTTGCCAATTTCACTCTTCTCGTTATTCTACCTATCTAGCTATCTATCTACTACCTGTTTGTCTATCTATCCCGATGTGAGAGGATTGCAGGCAGTGGTAGTGCCGTGACCTACTGACTGACAGAACTTACTTATCTACTAACTGGCCGCTGGCAGGTACATAAAGTGTACTAAGAACTGGTACACTGCACTGTACGAGTACTTACTTGCCGTTGCTACTATTCACAACTCACTACCAGAGTGTTCGTCAAATAATTTTCTTCTTTTCTATGGTTATTATTTTGTTGACCTAGTTGAATGAAAAACAATTAGTTAAAAATAATATTGATCTTGATGTAGGTATTTGAGACAGTAAACGGATTTTAAAATATATATCTTACATTTCAGAATTTTAATTTTGTCTTTAACGATGTGTGTTTTATTTTTTTTTTTGTATTTTTATGTGTACCCAATTAGGGCAGTTAATATCGCATAAATAAAGGCAAATAAAAATAATAAAGGGTTTCTAAAAAATATTTTTTTAAACTGCTAAGATCATAAATTTAGACTAAAATTTATGGTAGTCAAATGAATCAAAGTTGAGTTCTATGTAAATTCGTGTATTGAATGTTAATTTAATTATTTTAAACATATTCAAAACTAATATAAGGTTCATTAGCAATAGACTCTTCAGGCGATTTTTCGCTAAAACGGCGCTTTATAAATCATCCAGAAATAAATAAATGCTGTTATTTTATTGCGCCTAACATATTACTTGTATATCTATAGTTTGGCACCTTAATCCGAAATGGTACAAAATTCAATGTATGTAACCAACAAACTATGTAGGTATTAAAATGTAGGGTGTGAAAATTTCTAGTTTGCAACAAATGCAACTTTGTATAATATTTTATGCATTCTTAATAGGCAATCAATAACTTGCTATTGCACCTTAAGTAATAAAATAATATAGGTACCTAATACCTAGGTAGTCGGGTTTAAATTGCAGTTGGCAGTCAGTACCCTCAGCACATAGAATTTAAATGTTTTGCAAAATTTTACAAGCGATCGTACGTATGTGCCATATGAATGCGATATGAATGCTTATGCCATTGGTATACTTTTATTTAAAAAAAAAAAAAGGTTTCGCGCTTTACCGCGCATATTAGTCCCCCAGCACTGCGATCACCAATGTATCGACTTTGCAGTTCCACCTCCTCCTTTATTTTTCTTTATAAAAAATAATATTAGCATTTAACATATGAATTATTTAAATATGTTCAAACACAGGTTGTGAACGGTCATAAATTCATAATTTTCGTATTTAAAAAAAATTATTGATGCCAAAAACATCGATTTTTCATTACTACAGTCTAGTAGGTACTCAGTAACCAAGTACCGTATCTCCGCGTCTACACTTGACTTGCACTTTCGTTAGAAAAACAGAGCGAGAATATGATTATACTACGTAGAATGCCGCCTGCGGTGTGTTACTACAGCCAATACCAGGCCAAGTAGAGCGATTCACTCCATTGAAACATAACAGAAACACGTTTAGGTACTTGTTTCTACAAATAACTACAGTAATAAGATGAAAATTATCTCTGAAAAGTCTGATCTCGCCCCCTCACCAAATTTTAAATTTGGAGCCCCTAGAAACGCTGTTGCACTCAAGGTCATACGCTTTCAAGGTCAAGTAAAATTCCCGAAACATGAACATTTTAAATATTTAGTTTCTTGAATGTTTTTGATGCGTTGATTAGCCGAATTGGTTTTAAAAGATAGCCTTTCTTTTTCTGTGACTTAACGTATGAAAATTAATAAAGGCAATCTTTCAAGTGGATTCGGTGAAGCTGATTCACGTAGGGAGAAGCAAGAATACCTTGCAGGTTGAAACGATCATGGAAAATAAAGGAGAGTATTAGCAGTAATTAATTGATGATTTATCACGTATTTACGTATCTACTTTTAAGTAATAGGCGGCTAATGCTAATGGTATTCTTTTTAAATACTGGCAAGGACATAGTACTAGAAAGGCGATTGGGTACCCAATAAGCATTATGGGCCTTATTAATTAATATTAATGTAAAATATTTGAGTTGTGGCTACATCATTTTTGGGATCATTTGTATTTATTTTTCAGATTATGTACTAACACAATAATTTTTGACGGTTCGATGTTTCTAGATACTCGATGAAAACGACAATAAATTTTTTTCTTATAAATCTCGTAAAATAGCGACAATGACAAATCAATATATAACTTAACAAACAAGTTTATTACCAGTTTTCTTAGATAAGAGTTGTCTAACTTTCGAATGGATCAATATCCTATTAAGATCCCAGAACAAGTTAGTCAAGAATCACCCAACATAATATAAGTCTTAAAGACATAACATTGAAATCGGAAGTGGAATACGTAGAAATGCGAATGGTATTATTTTAAGTATTGAATATATGACCAGCAAAGGGCGTTTTTTACTCCATATTCGAAACCTTGAAGTGAATACATTATTTTCACGTTATATGCATACAATAATAAATGTAATAATTAGATTTCTAGCAATAAGCCCGCCAATGTTCTATGCTTTGTACATGAAATTTAAATAAATGAGTAATTTTAATTTATGGTGTTGAGTTGAAAGCAACTTTAAAGGATAAGTAACCGAAAAGTTGCTTTGTTAGGGTAAACCTTAACTAGGTCCCTTATTATTTGTACTACTACTACTACTACGACTACTTTCCCTTATTCACACCCAATGATGCATAGGGCACTGCATTGGTACATCAAGTGCAGTGTATATTGATAATTTTATTTGTACACAATATTTCAATTATTTGGTTGGTAATCTTTAAAAACGTAGACTACAAAACGAAGCCGTGGAGAAGATTAAAACTACACTAGTACATCGATTGGTTCGGCATTCACTTTGTAACACTTCATAATGAATTGAATTCACTTCATTAGTACAATTGCATTTTTGTCATAAAATTGCATACTAAGCCTGCAATTCATTAGATTGTTAAATACTGTATTATTTTTATCGCGTTTTTTATTCTTAACCTAGGTCACTGTAAAAACGAATTCATTAATTTGAAATTAATAAAAATTTATATGAAAACCATAACCACTCCTAAACCGGAAAGATAACATTTCCATATAATATCGTACGTAATACAATTTTTTATTAATTTTAGAAATAAATCCCCTTCGTTGTGAAAAAGCTCGTTTTAGCAATTTTTTTTCGCTGTATAAAAATTATATGATTTGGAAAGTTTTTAAATCTTTTTAATAACGTATTAAAATCTTAACTAATACATTACTTATAAGTCAAATCGCTTTATTATTAATATCGCAATGGATGTCAATAAATTTGGTAAAAATCACTGTTCAAAATATTTTTTTGAAAGGACTGCAGTAATTATGATAATTAACACAACATTTCATATCAATAATTCAGAATGAAACGAAAAATTAAGGATGAAGTTCCATGCGACAATTCACCCCGATAAACTATGTATATAAACACCGATTGAAGAATTATTAGGAATTCCTTATTATTTATTGAAAAGACTATTCTCAGTACTGGATTTTTTAATGATAAATCAAAAAAATCATAAAAACTTTTGGATTTCATTGTAGAATTAAGTGAAAAATGATATAAACACGGCATATTTACAAATAAGCTTTGCGCGGTTTTGATCTATCACTACTACTACTACTTTCTCTTATCCGCGCCCAATGGTGCATAGGGCACTGCATCGGTACACCGAGTGCAGTGTATCTTGATCTTTTATTACATGAAGGTAAGGTAAGATGATTAGTCATACGTTTCGTTACCAGTCCAAGGTATCACACATCTAAGCTATCACAGTCGGTCATAATAATATGTTGTTAATGTAACGTATAATGTGCGGTTAACGTACCAAAAACCAGTTCAGTTAGTTGTTACGCGTGGCTGTGATTTACTTTCGATTTCGAATGAATGGATTTTACTTTTTAATGTTGATGTTCCTAACAGATAGACCCAAAACGTTAACTAAAATAGTTAAATGGTTACGGTATAAACGGTGTTCTCTGATGATGATTATTTTTCTAATTAAAAAATCTATTCATTAGTGCGTAGTAGTAATAAGTGATGATGATCCACCAATTGCGTTGAATTTAGTATGTTATTATAAAACTAATTTAAATTAAAATCCATTGAGTTCTGGTCCCGTATTCGATGTTAGTGTTGCGGACTTGAATATTGGAATTCCCAGATCCAAATCCAATTTTTAGTTTCTTCTTAATGAAAATTTTACAATTAGCGAATTCAGAATATCCACATTTTGAAAGTATAATTAAAAGAAAACATCCTGTAGATGTGTTGGAATGAAAAATGCGTGAGTTTTCACAAAATGTTGTGATAAATTAAAATAAATCTAGCAAGAATGAATTAATTAGCAGTTTATAATAGTTACATTTCGATTGTGTCATTATTCGCGTTACCTTTAACGACACAAGTTACGGATTTTGTAAAAAATACAAAAACGATGGTAACTTAATCCACCTACAGATATTTGTAAAATGTCAACAACAATCATTTACATAAAAACAAACAAACATTGTGAGGGTTTTGGTTTAAGAGGATTACTGAGGCTAGAAAAAAAACTGTGTTTTGCCCTATCTATATTGCTTGTAACGGAAAACGGGGTTGCAATTTTTTTTACGAAATACTGAATCTAAAAAGAGCTTTTAAATTCCTTATAATTTGATCGTCTCTTTTATTAAAAAAAAATTGCTAACAATTTTGGTTATTCAGAAAAATTTACAAAACAGCAAAAAATCAGGGCATCCCCTCAATTTTTTCCATAGAATCTATACGCTTAACATATCAGGAATTTCGTATGTACATATTTATTGCTCTTACTAACTTATTGTTTAGAAATAAACAGGAAAATGAAGTTACCTTATAAGACCTTGAAAAACAAAAAAACATTTAACACCTTTAATTTATCCATTCATTTAATGAATTTAATTATTTGCGCGTTGTTAATTGATTTATCAGGAAAATATATGTTTTATAAGACAGAAAATTAAATAAGCGATATGGTTACTTAGCGCTTATAAACATTGGAATGCTGTTAGTAAAAAATATTTAATATTTTCTTTTATGTCACCGCAAAATAACCATCTATTTTTTTTAAATATTGACATTGAAATTTCAACCTTAAGTGCTATCCTTCTTCTAACATTTTATTATAATATTTTATTATTATATTTTTTATTAATTAACTAAAAACCCTCTGTTCTTCTTTTGAGATTTTTTGTTGGTATTAAAACATCTCTTGATGTAGGAAATCTACACAAGCATTAAAATATTCTCTAATGATACACACAAAACAATTGGGATTTTAAGAAACATCTTCAACATTATGTTTAATACAACACTTTAAGTATATTACTTCTGTTCATTAGATTATTCCAACAATTCCTAACACTTCCACCACACTCCAACATAAACATCATGTATCTACTATTGTCTGAAATACTTGTTTTCTCATTCTTGCTTTCCTAAGAAATTTACTTTGTCAATTGTGTTGTACGGATATTTACTCGGTTAAAACAAAATGCCGAATTTATAACGCCTGCATCACACCTGTTCTCCTCTACGGCTACGAATCATGGCGCCTAGCCAGGGCCCAAAATAGCAGACTTCTAAGTTTTGAGAATAGGTGTCTTAGAAGAATCTTAGGTGTGTGGTGGTTTGAATTTGTAAGGAACACAGATGTGAGGCAACGGACACATCCACCCTTGGTATAATCTGTCATCCGGCGAAGGCTTTCGGCTGGCTAGGCCACACATTGCGTTTGCCTCCCGGGAGCCTTAACCATGCCTATTTTACAAGGCACCAGGTTCTCGGCGTCCTGGTCGTCCACTGTTGACAATTCGTCGGCAGATTGCGTCAGAGCTGCGGGACGTGGACTTGACTTGGGAAGATGCACGGGAGCTGGCGGCCGATCGCTTGGCCTGGAGGCAGTTTGTGGAATCCATATGCTTCGCATAGGGAGCGGATATGGCATGATGATGATGATGATGACATTGTATTGTACACTTAATTGGTGATCTGTCAAGTATATTGTCTAAAATATTACTGTAAATTTGTTGTACCTAGCTCTGTGTGCAAAACATTAAAATATAAATTAATAAATTTTAATAATTTAGATTTAAATCTATTACTAATTAAATAATCCATTTCACATATATCTATAAAAAAAAAAAAGATTTTCCATGTTTCCATGTAAGCCATTAATTTAATTGGTTCGCACGGATCAGTGTTGTTTTTTTAACAATAAAATTGAGATATATATCTACATTATAATATTTATAAAGTAATCTCTGTTTACCTAGATACTTGTAGAGTGCAGTGTTAAGACGAAGAAAATGTTCCATTTACGTTGTGTGCTTGATTTTCTTATGGTGTATGAAGTAACACAAGCATGACATGTGAAATATATAGAGCTATAATTACTTTATCTATTTGCAACATTTTCTTAGCAGTTCATTAAACTTAATGTCTAGTGTTCTTCGGTTTTCTTTACTAGGTACTTACTTATCTTTTTGACAGGTGTATAGCTTAAAATATGCTGTAATAAGAAATAAGTGTTTTTTTTCAATTTATTGCTGATTCTTATGATTGAAAATCATATAGTCGTAAAAT
>JAGVSP010002392.1:0-39053 GCA_022494985.1 Micrasema minimum | reverse complement strand
AAAGTTATTCTATCTTTCCCTGTTACCACCCTCAGCCATCCCCTTGCCCGACACAGCCTTATCTACCCTGAGTTATGTCCTCCAGTGTAGCCTACTTCCTGTGCACTCGCGATAGAGCCTCCTACATACAGCCTTAAAACGAATACCTCTCTTAAATAATTGAATTGTTTTACACATACTTGCAGAAGTAATGAATGACTGAATGTAACAAGTATTTGGATTTAAAAAAAGAGCAATTAAAAAGTACGCTAATGAATTGGTATTAATTTATACATATTTTAACAATTTTATTTGTTATCTTTTTTAACTGACATTCCCCATCAAATCAAATACTAGGGGATATCAAATACTAGGTAAAATGGGAAATGTCGTAATACATCAAGTGGCCACTTAACCCAGCCAATGACATGTCATAAGCCTTGTAAACGCCTAGATATCCATATTCCCTTCCAAATTTTTCGTCTCTGTTGAGATGTCAAATTGTAATAATTATTAGCCCGTAATGGGTGAAATTCAGTTTTTGTCTACAAGTATTTAGACACACTCAAAATGTTGTTTACTATAAATATATATTATTTTTTACTATTCAGTTGAAAATAAATACTCATAAATTACTGTTATCTTATATTTTAATCCTTATCTTCTATCGCTTTTTTGAATAATTAATTAATTTCCTTAAATAAAATATTTAAAAAAATTGTACAATCCAAACACGCATTTGGTCGATATTTAAAATGTGTGAAAAAATCGAGGAATACATTTGTATGGGGATTAGACGCGATTCACCTGGTGGAGTATGCAGTACACTAAAAAGTTCAATTGAATTAGAGCCACATTTCAATACAAATAATTCCCCTGATGTAATTTAGTTGGTAATGAAGAAAACCCGTTAAAAAAAAGAATATAATTGTCACATACCACAATGGTGGTAGGCAGCTCAAAACGGGGGCGGAGTTGGACTTCCCGAGGTGATAAATTGTGCAGAAAACATTTTGTTTTTGGTAAAAAAAGCACCGCCCTTATTGGGGTGGTTTACCGTGAATATAAATATACCCGTATTGGCTGAAATGTGATATTTATTACTTTAATATTTGCCCTTTTAATGGTTCGAACCGAGAGACATGGAAACGTTTTTTTCCTCCCTTTGTAACCGAGATATCTATTGACATTTTTAAGACAGTATAATATTTTTTTTAGGAATTCGTAATAATCGTGTTTATTTATTTAACAATACGAAGAAAACATTGATAAAATATTGTTGGAAAAAATTGTATCTAAATGAATCATCAATCCATTTGGGCTCATTATGTGGAGCGTATATTTATCAACATGTGATTTTCATATTGATATTTCATGTATGATACCTTGGACTGGTACTGAAGAGCATGACTGATCATTTTACCTTCATGTAATAAAACGATCAAGAACCACTGCACTTGGTGTATCGATGCAGTACCCTATGTTCCATTGGGTGTGGATAAGGGTGAGTAGTAGTATGTGGAGCTTATGGATTCCACAAACTGTTTCCAAGCTTAGCGACCGGCCGCCAGTTCCTGTGCATTCTCCCATGTTAGGACTGCCGACAGATTTCCAGCAGTGGACGTCCAGGACGCCGAAAAACTTATGCCTTGTAAAATAGGCAAGCCTGGTTAAGACTCTCGGGAGGTATACAGTATACCCAGCCATTTGAAATGCCTTCGCCGGATGACAGTCGATACCTACCGATGACAAAAAACGAAACAGATCTCGCAAAATAGCATTTTATGCGAGGTAATAGAGCCAGAAATTTAGTGTAATTTAACAATATAATACAAAATTATTCCATTTTAGTGGTTCTCCAATATCTTATTGATTGTAAACAGGAACTGATAATATTATATTCCTGGAGAGATCCGTGTCCCGGATTTGTGATGTACGGCCGGGGTGTGGCATTTCAGGATAATGCGAAACTCAAACAGGATTCTGGGATCATTAATTCTCGTCCTCGTTCTACTTTGATCAAAGAATATCGATAATATTGGTATAATTTACAAGTAATCATAGAAATAATCCATCGAAAGTTCCTATAATTTTTTACCATTCTTACATTAAGAAGAAAGTACGATTATTTCAATGGCAATCATGTTCTTTTTCCCGCGATAAAATGAACAAGATACACTGCGATTGGAGTGCCAATTCAGTGCCCTATAAACCAACCCTTTAAGATCTGTGCTAAAAAGTTCCGTTGGGATATAGTGATATAATGTGAAGAGAACGTTGTTTTTTGTTGTTGATTATTTATTATTTTACACTTAAAAGTTGTAAAAAAAACAGATGATATAACACCGCCACGGAGGTGTTAAATGTGAATAAGTGAGAAAGAAGGTATATATCTACACTTATAAACACTTTAATGATTATTTCGGTTACCAAATATTTAATATTTTTTTTATGACACAGGTGTAATCTAATATCTTTTTGAACTCCTTTCGAATAAATTGCTAAGAATTTTGGAAGGCATTTTCCATCGTGAAGTAGTCGGTTAAGATAATACAAAAACAATTCTTATTTATTAGATGCCAAAGAAAATTTATAATAAGATTCAATTATTTTTATGCCAAAATAATGAAAAGTAAACATTCCTGTCAAAAACTAATTTAATTTTTGGCATGGTTGAAAGCTGATGTAAAAATATGTTAAAGTGAAATATCAATTTGGCAAAGATACAGATTCTATGTTCAGAATTTATGAGACTTAATTTATGCTTTAATAAAAACTTCAATAACTTTTGTTACACAATTTATTGTGACATAATTTACCTACTTAGCTTTAAATATGTATGCACATTTCTGCTATGAATATTTTTCACATGCCAGTGTTGAAATTCTAGGGATTTTTTTAACATAGGTTAGGTTTATAAAATATGTAAAACTAAACATAAGAAGTTACCTATTGAAATAACAACAAAACAAACCAAAAAAAACGTAGATTTTTTATTGCAATGTGCATTCATAAATCACTTTAAATAGGTTACAATTCCATGACTCGAAACTGGGACCTTCTGATTCCCGGTCAAGTGCTCTAACCACTGAGCTAAACGACCAATTACTTCTGGTGAGAATTTAGGGAATGCTTATCGCAATGAGGAGTTCTAATAGTCAACTTCCCTCTTCAGTCAACTACATGTAAACCGATTACTTTGTATAAAAAAACCAGCCAACATACTACCAATAAACTAAAAAAATACACATTATTTACTAAAATGTATTTCAAACTAAGCACTAAACATGCTCATTTGATAGGCAAATCCACTTATTTAACTTTGATCGTAATATGATCAAAGTTATCAAAGTTAATTCATAAACTATAATATTATCATTGAATAATATTATTATAGTATATGAATTGGATTTGAGTTTAAAAAAACATAAGAGCAAAATAAAAAATGTTTACAGGTGTGGATATTCGCTAACAATCGGAATGAGAATATGGCCACTTAACCCCAGCCAATGACAGGTCTAAAGCCCTGTAAACGCTTGAATATCCATATTCCCGAATGTACAAAAAAAAATCACTACATCTCTGTAGAGATATAAAAATTAAATTTAAAAAAGGAGTTTTCGATTCAATAAAGAAACCATAGAAAAATATTAGCTAACAATATGTTTTCGGTTTGATTTTTGTTAAAAAACACAAACAATAATTAACAAAGCAATTAAATAAACTTATTTCACAGCACGTTTTTTCGCACAAGATGTAAAACGGGTCAAAGAAAGATTAAAAATAAATTCTAAGTAAACTCGCTGAAATTTAAAAGTCAAACAAGATGGCGTTAAAAGTTCCTCCTATCACCGAAATTAGATGTCTTAAAAAATGTCGTCTTTCGAGTTGTAATGTTGGCATTTCTTAATTGGATTTGTCTCCGAAATAATTTTTAAAACTACTCCGAGTAGGAGCCTGTTACAATGGAGGCTAGATTTCAGGGACTGAGATTTAAGAGGGGTGTCATTAAACGAACTTTACGATAGGTAATTAATTAGAGCTTCGTCGAAATAAGAAATAAAATGGTGTTACGGAGTGAAGTAGAAGTATTCACGTTTAAAAACGTAGAGATTATCGGAAAATTTCGTTCAAAAGTTCTAGATTTAGTGTTTAGAATGGTGTTTTTTGAAAATTATATAAAGGAAAGATCATTAGTCTTTTGCTTTAGCGCCAGTCCAAGGTATCAAACATAAAATATTTAGGAAATCTATTTCGCGATTTCACTATGAATTGTAGCTTAATTTTGATATTCAATACTGTTATGTATTGGATATGGAGGCTTTCAGTAGTACACGGCTGTGACAATTATGACGGGTTTATTATAATACTGGATTTAACTGTCTACGCTCCTCAGAGCTCTAACTTGGAAAGACGGGCACACAACAGACATACTACATACACACACACGTTCGTACATCTTCTGTCACCCTTACACACAGTCTCTTTCACACACATATCTCACAAATACACCACGAGGCAGATAACCAACTTTATTATATTTTTCTAATGCAGTGCCCTATGTACCATAACAAAATAAACCAAAATTAGGTTTGCGTCAAAAATGAGAGCAAGAAAAATTAAATTTAAGAAAAAACGAAGATCGAGAGAGAGAGAGAGATAGAGAAGGAAAAAAAATCGCAATTCAGAAAATATACGATACCTATTTATCACGAAAAAATATAAATTTTTTTAAACCCTTTTTTTAACACCTTTTAGTTTGGGATGTTATTATGTGACAGTTTATAGATTTATACATAAATTCCTTACTTTTAATCATATTTTTTTGTAAAATTAAATCCACTTTTTAACTAAACGAATTATCTGCGTTTGTTGTAACTCTTTTCGTCTCTTTATCGAACAATTAACGAAGGTCTGAAAATTTTTAGGCCTTTATAATATAAGGGTTTAAGGACATAACAAAGTTTTTTTTGTGAAAGTTAAAGTGCTTCACTTTGTTTGAAGAGAAAAAAGTAAATTTTCATATTCTTAATACGCGAATTCTTAAAGTAATTTGTTGAGTTGAGTAAGAATGTTTAAAAGTTATACTTTGAACGCAAGAAAACTAATCTTTTGATACTTTGCGTTCAATTTAAAATCAAAGGAGTCGTTTTTTAACCTGTATGACGAATAAAAGAGTTAAAAATTTAGTTATTATATACCTACATTTCAAATAAAAGATATTTTATTTCTAGCAAATAGTTTGTACTACTACTTTATATTACTTTCCTTGGTACATAAAACACTGTAGAATTTTTTTCGCAAGAAGGTAAGATGATCGTTACTACGTTTTAGCATCAGTTTTAGGTATCGCAGTAAATGAGGAATGGCGCTCTAGATATAACCTAGAGTTTATAATTTATACGAGAAACCTCCCATTACACATCACATACAGATAGGAAGGGGTCGCTGGACATGCCGTGTCGCAAGGATGAAGGGCATCCAACCACCTAAGAGGCTCTTGATATAAAAACCAATGTCTTAAGGGAGCATCGGGAGATCTAAAACTAAGGTGGTTGGATTGTGTGAAAAAGAACACAGCATCCTTGGGCATTGGGAACTGGAAGGAAGTAGCCGGAGACAGACGCGAGTGGAGACGGCCAGGACCCTCAACCAGTTGTAGCATAGGAGATTGGATTGGATTCTGT
The DNA here is from genome assembly GCA_022494985.1 of Micrasema minimum. NCBI lineage: Eukaryota > Metazoa > Arthropoda > Insecta > Trichoptera > Brachycentridae > Micrasema > Micrasema minimum. The sequence goes on along the minus strand of JAGVSP010002392.1, from coordinate 33,387 downwards.
AAAAAATGTATCATACTGTATCCATGGGAATCGAACCTGTGACCTCGTACACGGTAGTACAATTCGCTAAACTCTACACCACAAGGCGGAGAGTATTTAAACTCAAATAAAATAGAAAAAAACATTAAAAAAACAGTTTTCAATTCGATATCAATTTTGAAAGTATGTAACATAGGCGCGTTGGGCTGCTATGCATAAGGTCGCGGGTTCAATTTCCGATAAGGGTCAATATGAAATATGTATTTTAAAGAGTTTTCCGCACAAAAATATTTCATATGTGATACCTTGGACTGGCGCTGAAGCGTAAGACTGATCACATTCCCTTTATGTAACAAATTATCAAGATTTTTTGCACCATTGGGTGCGGATAAGGGAGAGTTGTAGGAATATAGAAAAAATACCCAAGTATTTAGATAGAAGAAAAAAATAAAACATGAATATTATATATGAAATGAAAGTACCATTAAATTTCCCTTGTTTTATACCGTCAACATCATAAATCTCGTAAAACTGGAAAAAGCAGAAAAAATAAACAATTATTATCATTTGTAATAAACAAAATGCGAGACAAAAAGATAACTAGCCATGTTTTAGTGAAGACAAATGCTTCATTTCCTGGGAGGAAGTTTCGTTGTTGGGTGATTAATTATTTAGTTCTTTAGGCGGGTCCTAGGGCGGGTGTCGTCTAGGGCGGGCGCCGCCCAGGACCGTTATATAGAGCGGCGACTTTGTCTAGCTGAAGATTTAATGTAGGTTAAATATCTGTCGAAGTGATATCTGAAAACAAACGAAAATTAGGCCAATTGAATTGGTACGTTTAATTTGTTTAATGAGTGGAAATAATATTTAGAAGTACCTAGATTCTAGATAGTCCATTACAGTTTGTGTTTTTTTTATAGTTAAAGAAGCATTATCGAGTTCTAATGTTATTTTATTTATTGAAAAAAATTTATTAATATTACTTAATTATTATTTAAATAGTAATAATAATAATTTTTATTGTTATTAAGTACTAAAGCTTAAGACGTGTCATTTTGCGTTAGTCAAACGCACTGGCATACTTCTACAGTGTCTATGGCAGACGAAGGGCGGAAATTAAGACTTTCAAACTACAACATGTTATTTAGGTGTTAAACAAACGGTAAATGAATATATACGATATATATATACGCACGACGAAAACCTGATGCCTTGTAAAATAGGCAAGCATGGTTAAGGCTCTCGGGAGGCATACGTAGTATATGGCCTAGCCAGCCGAAACGCCTTCGCCGGATGAAAGTAGATACCAAGGGTTGCTGTGTCCGTTGCCTCACCTCTATGTTCCTTACAAAGTCAAACCACCGCACACCTAAAATTCTTCTAAGACACCTGTTCTCAAAACTCAGAAGTCTTCTGTCTTGGGCCCTAGTTAGGTGCCACGATTCGCAGCCATAGAGGAGAACAGGTCGTCCACTGTTGACAATTCGTCGGCAGTTTGCGTCGGAGCTGCGGGACGTGGACTTGACTTGGGAGGATGCACGGGAGATGGCGGCCGATTGCTTGGCCTGGAGGCAGTTTGTTGATTCCATAGCTCCGCGAGCGGATATGGTATAATGAATGAAATGTTCGCACGAAATACGAAAAAAAATTAAATAGTGAAAATAGAGGAATACACTAGGTACATTACACAGGTAGGTTAACACAATACTTAATTCATAAAATATGATGTCAGTACCCGCTTCTTAAAGAACTCAACTAAAAGCCGATTGATGTTCAACCCCTATTTCCACCCTAATCTCATATACTAAGGTCCACAATCACCGTCAATCCGATACCTGATCGAGTCAGAAGGTTTTCAATCGGAAGAAGTGTCCATAGTCCATAAAGCTCAGGGCATAGCTCGATAGGGGTAGCTAAGGGTAGTTTGCATACATTTATTCTGACGGGGCCTGACGACGATGCTGTTCAGTTTTTGAAATTGTTGAGGTAAGCTACGCGATAAAAGTTTTTGAAATATTTTTGGTGTAAAAATGTGTCAGATTGGCCAAAGCAAAGCGTAAGCAAATTTACAGTGTATTTTATCACTGCTTTGTTGATAATTTTTATTAAAGTTTAAACAAAGTAATTGCGAAATTATATTTTATGCCTACAAAAACTGTCAAAATTAAGCGGTTGTTATGGTGAAATAGCAACATTTTTAAAAATTTAAATAATTTTAGTCTAAAGGTGATTCCCTACATTACTTTATTATTATTATGTATTTGTACATATTTTTATTAATAATTTAATGAATGCTGCTTTTTCTTGTCAAGGTTTTATCAAAATTGTAGAAAAACGCGTGTTAAAAATTTTGTTTTATAGTTTAAACCTCGTACTACCTACGTGGAGTTTTATAAATAAAAGCCACTGTAGTTAATCGCAAATTACAATTTTTAAGTTTATATATTTTAAAACGTGCTTACAATTTTTTAAAGCATCTGCTGTTACAAGTAAAAAGTACTTTTTAAAATACTTTGTGTGTACGTGTAAAGCTGTAAAAATCCTAAAATATTGTATTAGTGTTTCTGGTGAACGTTCAGAAAAGTAGAACTTAGCATAATGGGAGGATAAATCCTTAAATTTAGTGCCTTCATAAACAGGGCGAGAAGATTAGGTGCTCCACAGGAAGACTGGGGACAATGGTGAAGGTTTATCCTTTATATCAAGCATTTCTCATCTCTCTCTTGGAACATTATGCAGTTTGTCCGCCATTGTGAGTTGACTCGAGATGAAATGCGAATTAATTTCCCGCCTTATCTAAAGTAACCCATTATATTAGAATATAATTCACCGGTGTAAGGACGCTGCGCGCTGGTTGGAAACGTTTAATGTGATCTTGACTGGTGTAACAACAAGAACCATTAGATGCGGATAAGGGATGTATGGTACGTCACATCATATCATGCCAGTAGCTCAATCACAGATAACTATCGACGTAGTTAAAAACGTGCTAATCACGTGCTAACGCTAACGATTTGAGCGATCACAATGACATACCGTTCAATACCGCGATCGCCGAGCCGAGCATTGACGATCTGAGCCGAGCGGAGCCGATGCGCGCGATATCGCGGCCGTACGTCAAACGTCAAATCATCGCGCTTGTCGGATTTTTTATTATGTCGACTGCTTTTCTCAATATTTGGCTTGCCGAAAACCGGCTAAATGCAATACGGCACTCGAGAAAGATTGAATGAAGATATGTGCGAATAAGATATATCTCGGGAAATGGCTCGCGACTAGAAGCGCTCGTTTAATAATCCCGATCGATATCTTTTAACGCGTGTTCCATTGTGATCGCGAAAACGTTAAACATCCATGGGTAAGAAATCGTTATCACGTCGCTTATTACCGAGTCGGTAGTGATCTGTGATCGAGCAACAGATATTAATAGTATAATAATATAACTAACTAACTAACTAACCATCACGCCATTTCCCCGTAGGGGTAGGCAGAGAGGATAGAACGCCATACCACTCTGTCCTGACACACTTCCTTTGCTTCCTCTACATTCATACATCTTCTCATGCACATACGCCGGTTATTCCGACTTTTCACATGTCCACTTTCAAGCACTTGTTTTACTTGATCATGCCATGTCTTTTTCGGCCTTCCTCGACTTCTACATCCTGGCACAGTCGCATCATATATTTTTTTAGCCGTTCTTTCATCACTCATTCGCTCCACATGACCAAACCATCGTAAAAGCCCTTTCTTAATTTTGTCGATAATGCAGTATAAAAAAGGTTCTAACTACGGAAGATATTTTTGTTCGCCACATGATGTAGTATTTTGCGTGTTAAAGAGCTAAGGGATGAAAATGAAACATTGATTTACATATTGCGATTTTTATTTATTGATATTGGATGTGTGATACCTTAGACTGGCACTGAAGCGTAAGATTGATCATGTCACCTTCATCAAGATACACTGAACTTGGTATTTCAATGCAGCATCCTATGCACCATTAGGAGAAAGTGGTCATTATGATCATCATATTACCATACCGCTCCCTATGTGGAGCATATGGATTCCACAAACTGCCTCCAGGCCAAGCGATCGGCCGCCATCCTCCCAAGTCAAGTCCACATCCCGCAGCTCTGACGCAAACAGCTGGCATTACATTGTGCTATTGTGCAAGGCAAGAAATTGTCGAATTGGGAAAGAGTAGTTCTGTATGACATTTATTTATTTATTAACAAAATAAACAAATTTTAATGTTCATGTTAAACCTTAATTATTACAAAAATTAAGTGATTGATTAACTGATCTATTTTAATTACGCCCTGTCTGCAAATCGGATACTCTGAGAGCTTTTTTAAGTACAATGGTACGATAATTCAGCTGTTTCCTTCGAGAGTTTTACATTTTTATAATTATTTCCTCAGAGAACCGACATTAATTCAAAGGGATCTTTCAGTACCTTTGAAATAATAAAACGCCCATAATATATCCTTGTAGGGGGAGCATGTATAAACATATATTAAAACAAGGTCCCGAGAGAAATGAACGAAAGCTTATTGAAAAATACTGACTGAACTGATCATAGGTATTTAGAATAGGGAAGAAGATCTGAATGGAATATAGGTAGACGTATTGTTTTATGCTTATTTTACTTCTAAATAAACTACTTACATATTACATCTCATCTTATAATATATTATATCAAAGGATCCGTACATAATATATCTGATTAAAAATAATACATTATTTAACTTTATTTGTAGCATATCTCAACAAAGAAATGAAGAAGATTTTTGAAAGGTATTATAAAAATGTAAGGTATCACAAATTATCAAGACTTACTGTACTCGGTGTATTGATATGCATCATTGTATACGGATAAGGGATAGCAGTATTATAAATATCGTTAGTTTGCTGGAAGATGATGGATGGGACGGCGCAGGATCAGGAGGAGTGGAGGCGGCCCATGGCCAGTGGACCAATTGGGCTGATATGATGATGATGATTGTATATTTCTTGTCAGTCCTGAACGTCCACCGCTGACTATTGGTTGCCAGTTTACGTTGGAACTACAGAACGTGGATCTGAGTTGAGAAGGCGCGTGGGATCTGGTAGACAATCACTTAGCTTGGAGGCAGTTTGTGAATTTCATAATATAATGGTATAGTGTATACAATATTACTACTATTACTACTTTCCCTTATCCGCACTCAATGGTATACACTAAACAAGTGTAGCGAATGTGCGGATGATTAAAGATTGTATATTTAAGCTAATAGAGAACGTCTTATATTCATATGGTAAGGACTTTATTTTTCCTTTTGTAAATAAACACTAAAATATTAATATGCAATATAACCAGAGAAATATAACTTATTATATTAGGTACCGACGCCGAAACCCTTCTGAAATGAATATAAATATTATTCAAATGAATTCCTTTACATTAATCTTATCTTCACGCCTCAGAGTTTATATTCAAAATGTTACTTCAAACTCAGGAAAGAGAGAGAGAATAAAGAAAGGAATGTTTGAGTGAGATAGTTGTATATGTTTTGACAGCTGCATCTGGCGCTAGAATTACAACTATTATTGCACTCTACAGCATACGTATACAGAAATATACTGACACTTACTCCTAGCGACATAAGTTAGGATCTCTTCTAAGGCTTAAGGATTTACTAATGATTTCTAGAGCTTTGTAGAACGCAAAATCTGAGTTGAATTAATTAACAATATAGCTGTTTAACTTAACGATTCTTTCAGATAGTAATAATACTAGTAGATGTTCGATTCTTTGAACATACGGAAAATAGGTACTTGTTCTTTATTCAGATACAATTTGTTGTATAAAGTTGTAGGCATTATTTTGCAGAAAATTTTAAAAAAGCTAATATTTAAATGCTTTAATTTTAAAATACCCAATTACCGCTTAAATCTTAAACAACACTTGCCTTTTCTAAATTCCATTTAGTTAACGTTCAACACGGTAATTTTTCCATGAATTTCCATGAACAAACCAAAGCGCCAGTTTAACGTCTGTTGATCTATGAGAGCCCCATTAAATGAGACCACTATAAAAAGATACAGCCTTAACATCGCCATACACCCTTCTGCGTTTAACGAGGTGAAAACACAAGCCCTAAAACCTTTTCTTTCAGCAAATATTTCAGTGGCCCCATTTCCATACTTCCGCCCTACACTTTTATTTCTCTGGAAAGAAACAGCGAGTTTTGTTTTGATTTGCATAAATTACAGCCGTATTTAACAAAGTACAAAGAATTCGCGTCTGCCAAATGATAAAAGAATAAATTAGAAAATATAAAGACCAATCTTAAATTGTATCTCAAAATTGGGCTGTTATTATTTTGCTTTTTAATTTATTGTTTATTCCTTAGCCTTTTCAAGTGGGTTTTGATGATAACAGACAAGTTAAAAATATTTAATCAGATTTATGACCGGTTTTCAAAGTAAATAGGTACCTACAAAAATTAAATTACATTTTGTAAATTTAATTATGTAGATAAACAAGGATAAAATCAGTTACAAAAAAACAAAAAACGGTTTGCTTAAGTAATTTTTAATGAAAATTTAAAGAAGAAATAGGTAAATTCAATTGTTTCCTTTTTTGTATTATTAATACCAAATATCGTGTACTGCCTTTGTTCACCTCGTGGTGTAGCGAGGTCACAGGTTTTTTTAAAAAAAATTTATTTATTTAAAAAAATCTTATAAAACATACATGTATTATAATTCCCAGGAGTTATAAAAACTCATTTTGGGACCGGTATTATTCACATTTTTAATTACATATTGCACAATCAAAAGACAAATAAGAAAGACGATTCAAAATTAACACATTCAATCTTAATCCTAAACATCATATCATTGAAAAACATATTTAAATACAGATCTTTAAGGGCTCTACTATGTATTGCTTTATTTATTTTTATTCGGTTCGATTCCCGATGGGCCTGACTTTAACGTAACAAATAATCGAGATTATCTGCACTTTGTATAACAATGCAGAGCCCTATGCACCATCGGGAGCGGATAAGGGAAAGGAGTAATAGTAGTTGTGCTGATGCTGCATGGTCATTGAATTGAAAAATCGCCTGACCATGATTCAAGTTAACTATAGCCATTTTAGAGAAACTTGATAACAGTTTTATTTCGTGAAGCCATAGTGTAGGGGACCGTCCAATAAGTCGCGTTCCCTTAACCCAGCTCGTTATCACAGGGTTTATACAGGGTGCGGCAGCATAACATCCTTTTTTTGAATGCGGTTGATGTCGTAGCGGAGTGCTAGTGTTTTCGTTCTCGACCGGCCCACTCTCCCAATTTTTGTCCCCTTGTGATTTTTTTCTATGGGGTTTTTTGAAATTCCCAAGCACCCAAAAAGATTTGAAGACCAACATCCAGGAAGAAATTGCCAAGATAACGCCTGATATGCTGGCAAGAGTCATGACGAACGCCAGAAATCGGTTTACTCAGTGTATGGACAATGGGAGAACCTACCTGATTTGATCTTCAAAAACCATGTTAAATAAAACTTTAGGTATGTGCCTACATTGTAAAAAACAAATAAAACATTTCTGATTGGCTTGGTAGGATTGTGGTGTGAAAAATTAAAAAAAAAAGAAATTTACATACATACAAAAAGATACATTCATAAAAATTTATATACTTTCCTATAACCTTTTTCTCTACATTTCTTATATTTTCTTGTGTCTGGTATATGTTTTTCATTTTCCTGTTTATGTCTTCTTGAATGTATTTGAGATTTAAAATGTATTTTTATACTTTATTTGGAAATAAAAAAATTAAAAAAAATTCAAACAGTGAGTTTTATTAAGTTTTGACAAAAGAAAGTTATGCTGCCGCACCTTGTTTAAAAAAAAAAGTTATTTCCAATCTTAAAGTAATTTAAGGATGCTGGAGTATAGAGACGTTAGTGCGTCTAGCAGTCCATAAGATACGCAGCATTTTTCTCCAATGTTACATCACAAACGCGCGTATAACATACTAAATTCTTTATTTCATTCTCATGGCTACGTACATTCTAGCGTAAAAGATATGAATTTAAGAAAAAACTTACATGATGCTTGTGAAGCATTTAGATGTGGCGAGGTCACTCAGTTTTGAAGAAGCCTGAAACAATGAAATAATAAAAAATAAGTTTTGAAATAATTACGCTTCATATAAGAATATCAAGTTCAAAGGAAGAATTGTACCACTTATAATATTTGCAGAATTATTCAATGAATATATTTTGTAATTTATCCGTTATTTTTCATACAATGTTTTTAGAAAAACTAACAAAGGTAACCAAAATCAAAGTATCCTGTCAACAAACCATAAACGAGCAATTTAAAGAGAAGTTTTAAAACAGAAACGTTAAAATGAACCAAAACAGAGTGGAAACGTGAAAAGCAAATACAATTAAAATTTTCCGTGTTGTACTGTACCTACTCTTTACGTTTGTCCAGTACACAGTGTAGCGTAACTTGTGGTACAAATTATGAAAGGTGTTTGTCATGACGTTTTAATTGCGATAATTTTAAGTTGGAAATTTACCAACAATATACACTCGTAATTTTAGGCGTCACCTAGTTGGTGGCCAATTGAGAAGTACAGATTTATGTGGGTGCACAGAAGAGAGAGAGTAAAACAGGTACTTACGTTTTTTTACAATGGTTTATTCACAAAAACTAACTACTGATGCTAATACTGAACTAATAGTAAACAATGATTCTATAAACTAATAAGGCTAATAAAACAATGATTTTGATGTTGAATGATTTCTCCTAAGTTGGCGGGAATAACGTGCCTTAAAGACGCGTGCGATGACGGAGGGAGCCGAAGGTATTCTCGTCGTAACTTTGGTAAGTTCGTACGTGTTCGCCTTGCCGTGTCGCGTCATTGTCGGCGGTCGTCGGCTCGTGACGTCATTGTTGCCCGCCACATAACCAAAGTTCGTAAGTTTTCAGTTTGCTCGTTTAAAATATGTCAGGTGTGGGATTGTACTGGTCATCGAGTCATAAAATCATGTAACAAAGAATAATTATTTGTAACAATATAGCTTCTTCTTCTTCTTCTTTCACCACGTTCCCTCCTATGTGGAGCATGTGGACATCACAAGATCCCTCCAGCCAGCTCTCAGGCCTCCTCCCACGTCAGTCTCGCATCCATCAGCTCCGCCGAATACATCCGCAGGATGGTCATCGACGGTCTGCCAGGACGGCGGGATCCTGCAGACGTAAAGAAGAGGCAGCTCGGGTTCAGGTTCTCCTGGGGCATCCGGAGTACATGCCAGGTCCATCGCCGCATCTTCACGACTCCAGTTATTGGAGGTTGCTGCGTCCGTTCCCTAATTTCAGCGTTGGTTATGAAATCAAACCACCTAATGCCTAGAATCCTTCTCAGACACAATATAACTACAGCCACTAATTTCCCTTTTCTACACCCAGTGGCGTATTAGACTCATGGGCACTGCATTGGTTCACCAAATGCAGTGTTTCTTGATCATTCATTACATTAACACATATGGATCAGTCTTACGCTTCAGCGTCAGTCCAAGGTTATGATTTTTTGTTGCAAATTGAGAAAAACTAAAATTAAGCGAATCATCATCATCATCATCATACCACATCCGCTCCCTATGTGAAGCATTAGGATTCCACAAACTGCCTCCAGGCCAAGCGATCGGCTGCCAGTTCCCGTGCATCCTCCGAAGTTAGGTCCACGTTCCGCAGCTCTGACGCAAACTGCCGATTAATTGTGAACAGTGGACATCTAGGACGCTGAGAACGTAATGTCTTGTAAAATAGGCATCATGGTTAAGGCTCTCGGGAGGCATACGTAGTATATGGCCTAGCTAGCAAAAAACGCCTTCGCCGGATGATAGTAGATAACAAGGGTTGCTGCGTCCGTTATTTATTTAATGCGAATACATTTTATTTTAAAAAATCACCCCTCAGATATGGACCGAAAGATTTTTTTTTTTACCTTAAGAAATTTTAAACGACTGTAATTCTCTTAAAGTTTTATTAACGTTGTAACGTTGTAAATTCCGAGTCAGGTACTAGGTACCTGCCCCGGAGTTCACGTCGACTTCCTGAAGTGGCAACACTGTCCCTCTCGACAGTTTTATCGGTGACGGCGAGGTTGGCTATGCAAAAATGGCCGCCGACACCAGCTAGTTGACGTGTTGTAGAATCACGGCGAAATCCCGGATGCCGGTGACGCCGTATCTGTGAGGAGCCCGGTCCTAGGGAACCGTAAGTTTTAACCACTTGTAGCATCAGACTTTCCGAACATAACACCCACGGCTTGCCTAATTACTGTGTTTTTCTTCCAATCACTAGGGGCTTCCTTACTTCCCTTCATTTTTGTCCCTTGAATATGAACATTATTCATATTTTATCCGTTGATACGGAGTTTAAATCGCTGGACGCGTATGGTTTGGATCGTCGCTGATGGCGAGAACCACGCGATCCTGGCAAACTTCACGACTTATAAAGCTGCCCGGTTATTTTTTTTGTACCCACGTGCTGTTTGAAAGCGAACTATATTCATCGAGTCATCGAAGTCCATTCTTCATCTCCACGGATCCTGTCTTCAGCTGCCGAGACCGTCGAGCACGCCACCTGTATGCAAATTGACCTCGGGGCATTCTCCGCGTGTTTAGAGCAGTAGGGCGAGATTGCCGTATGCTAGTCGATGTTTTCTATAATTTTAACTCTTGTGCAAATTAATTGATTTTATCAAAATTATTATTGTATATTCCCCTCAACCTAGTGAGGTAGTCTTCATGGCCAAATGTAAATTCAGATTGACTAGATTGTGTTATTAATGTAATTGGTTGAGGTGTGGAAAATGTAGCTTATAAATTTAACTTCAAAATTTCTAGGTTAGACAGCTTATATGTGAAACTGTACACTTGGTTTTATATGATTTTTTGTACTTAGAATTATTGCATCATCCTTAATTAAACTGTTATATTTGAAATTCCTATTTCTTTTATTTCTTCCCAGGTCCGCGTCCCGTATGTTTGGCAATGTGTTCTCTTGCTTTAATTCATTAGATTCGTTTTATAAATTCTTTTAAAATAAAATATTTCATAGAGATTTCTTGTTCACTTCTGAGCTAGTTGGTGAAGCGATGACGGGGATTCTGGTTCAATATTGAGGACCAGAATCTTCTTCATCACAACGTCATCAATACAAGCATGTTCCTAAATAACAAAGCAGTAATTTAATCAGCGCTAATTATTCAAATTTTCGTAATCACTTCAAACTAAAACAAAGCGTGATTTTCATATATATTTACCGAACTAACCGTGAGTTGCGTGCCACCGTGTGATCGTTAGATTGTCAAAATATTCATAGAGCTTACAATTACTTTTAAAGCTAAAATACCCTTGATTTATGGGTTTATCGTTCGCACACATTTACAAACATGTTAAGCTTTATGGTGTGGGATACGCAATCAAGGATTTTTTAACCCCTCGCTGCTGTCGCATGTTGTGGTAAAGTTACTGTGTTTTTTTTTTTTCTGAAAATTAGGTACTTAAAATCCTATAACGATTAATGGCTCCAAGGCTGATTACAAATAGGTACAAAAAACGACCTATATAGTTTTGGATGTAGGTAATCCACGACCATAACAAAAAATCGAATAACTGCAGTGTTTTTTTTACATAATTGTAATTTTGATTGGCTGTTATTAGCAAAAACAAGGACTAAATCAATTGGGTAATGGTTATTTTTTATTTTTTTAATTTAATTTTGTTTACGGACTTAAGTCCATTTCAAACATAAAATTATTGCAATCTGTTATAGATTGCAATATTTTTTATTTAGGTACAAAATTAATACCGATATTTAAATGGTATGTTATTTTCATTCTGTATACATAATAATATTTAAGTAATGGTACCAAATTAAATTTCATAGGTTTTTTTATTTACGTGTGTTTTTTCAGACCATTATATTGTTTTTTTTAGATATTTTAAAAATTAAAAATAATGCTCATGAATATTTATATATTGTGTATTATTTTATTAATTTGGCCAAAACATATTTTATAGGTTCTGAAAAAAAAAATTATGATGCAACACTATGATTTTCAATACAAAATATTGGTTATTAAAAGTGTGAAAAAAGTTCCATTAAAACATATATAATATTTATGATTTTCCTGTATTCTGTATATTATTGAATTATCAACCAATTTTTTTAGCTAAGGGTTAAATGGAGTTTAATATTGCGTCGGTTTTCGCATCATCGTATCGTGAAATGAACATTTTAATACTTCATTTGATTATTGTCTCTGCTGTAAACTCAAGAGTATACGCGACAAAAAACGAAATGTTTCTGTGATTTAACACATACAAAAGCCGTAAGCGCCACACTTTTCTATGGCACATACGTACAATCACTATTAAAATTTGCGAAACTATTGCGCTAAGGACGTTAGAATCTTGTGCTTAGTGTACAGTACAGGGTGCTTGGCATAAACAAACATCGAGATCAAATAGCCAGCGAAGAAATTAACGTTAGATAATGGCAATGATTTTCCATATATGATTGATTTTTATGTTAACCACCTATTAGCATTTTATCCCACGGACACAAAATTATTCTAAAAACGCTGACTTGTGTTAAAATCACAAATTCCTGTGTATTATATGTTAGAAAAATAAAACTGTGGTCGAATAAAATGTTTTGCAACCTAATCCAAATATTTGAAAATACGAGTAGAATCCTTGTTATCATTAAAATCTTTAAAAAAACACCTCCTAAAAACATGTCCCTATATTTATATACCCGAGTTGCCTCTTCTTTACGCCTGCAGGATCCTGCCGTCCTGGCAGACCGTCGATGACCTTCTTACAGATGTACTCGGTGGAGCTGATGGATGCGGGCATGATGTGGAACGGGGCGAGAGAGCTGGCTGGCGATAGGGTTCCCTGGAGGGATCTAGTGATATCCACGTGCTTCACACAGGAGCGAACGAAGGGGAAAAAAAAGAAGAAGAAGATGTGTATACATATTTTATCCAATAAGTTCACTTTTAAAATAATAGCTAAAAAATAACTTTTGGTTGTCTGTAAAGTCGGTTTACGGACGATAATTTTACGCGATAACGATAAGAAAACATTGATGAAAAATAGCATACTTTTATGAATTGAATTGAATTATTATTACTGAATTATCATTATTTTGTATAATACAAAGCAGGAGTTAATTGAAAATTATTTTTTTTTTCCATAAATTATTATTCTAGTGCACTCGTTAATTTTACTTTCACTTTGAAGCTTGTATGCTGCTGCTGTCTCCCTTCTACTCGGACGCAACGGCCGATGGAGTGTAAGAGAGATAGATGCGTCACAACCGAACGCTTAGGCCGATCGTGCCTCTCTATCGCTTGTTCCGCGCTCTCGCTTGCACACTCAGGCGGAACGTGACAATGAGTCATGCTTTTTCGTGTGTGCAGCCTGCGTTCATCGATTTATTGGACGTTATCACGTCAAAAATATGTAAATTCCCTTAAATATTTGATTTCAGGTTCTTTTGGGTCGAAAATTATAAATTTACTATCAAATATTGCAATGCCTTGTACAGAAGTAAACACAGAACGTTTGTATCAAAACTGCTATTTTGAACAATCTACCACCTAAATGTTTTATTTTTCAAATTTGCAACATCTTAAATGTCCTGAATAATACAACAATAAAAATGAACATATTCTGAATCACGCGTTGGAGTTTTCAGAAACCGGAAACTGTCACAAGGAGGCTGTATTCAATATCCGACAGGAAGTAGAGAGGATCTAACGGGAAGTAGGCTGCGATCTGCAGGAAGAGTAAGGACAGCTACCGGAAATACTGCTGAAATGGCCTGACTGCAGACAATTTTCAGAGCAATTCGTTAGTATTTCAAAGATGGTATTTTTCAGTATTTTTCCAGCATTAAAAAAGAACGGATCCGGTTTGTATAATGGAAGAGACTAGGGAAAAACACAATTAGTTTTCTCTCATTTTTTTTGTAAATGCGCTCATTCTTTTTTATACTGCGAAGACTTTTCAAATGAATATTAAGAATTTATGAATGTTTGGATGTCGATGTTACCTTGAACTAACGCTGAAGTGTAAGACTGATAATCTTGTATTTATGTGTAAAATATGTGCTTAGACTTACCAAGAAACCAAAGGTATCCAAAAAACTACTAAACTACTACTTTTTCTTATCCGCACCCAATGGTGCATAGGGCACTGCATTGGTACACCAAGTGCAGTGTATCTTATTACTAGAATCATTTAAAACTTATTAATTAGATTATGTACGATGTGTATAGCAAAGAAAAAATAAACTAAAAAATATTCCTAATAATACCTTTACCTATGGTTTTATAGTCACAATTGAAGCACTAAGCCTAAATTACGTTATACATCTGTGTGTAAAACGGTGAGGAAGGATATTAATAAATTTAAAATAAACAAATAAAACACTTTAAAGTATTGCTTAATAATACCTTGTATGAAACCTATGGACTTTTATGGTCACAATAACGTTATTTCGTCAAAGAACACTACAGCGAAAATGAACACACTGAAGCGTTTAAAAAATGAAAATCACATTGCAGATTAGATCTTAATACATCGCAATCGATGTACAAGTTCAGTGCCTTATACGCCATACGGTGAGGAAGGATAGTTAAATAAATTTCAATGAAAGAGAAAAAACTTTAAACATAATGTTTTGGACCACAAAGTTTATGCTTTAAATATTTATAACATTAGTTTAACATAACTTATGTACAATGAAAACCATTTTGTGCACAGTCGTCATTTCGCACAGCACAGGTGTACCAATGCAGTGTCCTTTGCACCATTAGGTGCGGATAAGGGAAAAAAGTATTAGTAGTAGTGTCATTTTACTGGAACGCCGACGCGAAATGGCGGCGCAAGTATTCCAGCGGCTTTTCACACAATTATAAAGAATTCAGCTGTCGGATTTAAAATTCACTGATTTCACATTTAATTTCAAATGTTAATACTCAAAACAGAGACTTTTACTTTCCCTTATCCGCTCCCATGATGTAAAGGGCACTGCGTAGGCACACTAAGTGCAGTGAATATTGATCATTCGTTACATGAAGGCTAGATGATCAGTCTTACGCTTCAGCGCCAGTCCTAGGTATCACATAGATATATTTTTATGTGAAAAACTACAAACAACAAATTGAAATGAAATAGAGATATTTTAACTGTAGGTAATTTAAATGTTATCCTATAAATGGTGGTAAACTAGGAAAAAGAGACGGCCAATTTCAATTACAAATTTACTATATCAAAAAAGTTACCACATTTTTGCTGCCACATTTGCGTTTCCAAACAATTTTTCAGTTTAAAAATATGAAAGAATTTACAAGAATCATTTGTGTGAAAACGTCTCTGTAGAAAAAAGCAAAGAAAAACTTAATTCAAAAAAGTATCTTAAGATTTAAAGTCACTTTAAAGACATTTTTGTCCATTTATTACTACTTTCCTGAGCACATCAAAGCAAGCTTTAATTCAATATCAATTCGGACGGTTTAAGGACATAGGTCGGTAAGTCAAAGAAGACTCAAGTCAAGTAAAAGAAATGTATTTGTAAATAAATATGTGTAGTATAATATATTTTTTAGCTTACGAAACAAATAAACCTATTATTTGAAAAAAAAAAAAAAAAAATTAACCAAGGTATATAAAATATATATTTTTTTAGTTCATTAACGACATGGAAACAACGTAAAAGAGTGCATGGTCGCAGGTTTGATTCCCTATGGGGGTCAATATGAAATATGTATTTGAATGCGATTTTCACATAAAAATATTTCATAATATGTCATATCTTGGACTGGCACTGAAGCGTAAGACTGATCATCTAGCCTTCATGTAACAAATTATCAAGATTCATTGCACTTGGTGCACCAATGCAGCGCCATATACACCATTAGGTGCGGATAAGGGAGAGTAGTTAGTGCTTAATCAAAAAAAGCGGCTTTTCATTTTTTTAACAATGCCGTCCATATTTTTACAAGGCACCAGGTTTCTGACTCCCTTTACATTTACTGTCGACAATTCGCCAACAGTTTGCTTGAAATTTAAATTCAGACACAGATTGTCTCGAGGTATTTTTTTAAAGACTGTTAAAACGTACATCAAATTAGACTAAGACACGTTTTGTCGTAGTCCGGCCGTTTTGTCTTTTCTTTAAGTCCCTAAAAAGCTATTTCTGAGCACATTACCAGCCATCTGATTTGGATAAATACGTTTTAAAGGGAATCCTGATAACTGGATAAAAAGTTTTTCGATTCGCCAGAGGAAATTATCGGGAAGAGTTCTTAACGCTTTACGCAGGAAATACATTCGGGAAATTAGAAAAAAAAAACTAATTTATTTTTAATGACATTAAAACGAGAGAAAAGTTAAACCATTTGAAGAAAAGGTAAAAAAATGAATGTACCAATTAGCATTTTTAGAACTTATTTTATGTTTTCTTTATTTGGGAACTCAATAGTGTAGCATATTGATTAAAATAGATCAATTATAAGAATGAACACATTTTAAAGGGTGTCTTTGTTTATTTGTTTATTATGGTCCCTAACATTACATATCTTATTCATTACAGATGGTGTGTGAAACTAATTTGTTATTGATATCTTCTCTACTAGGTGGCGTTTTGCGCACCTGTCTCAGAGAAGATATGTTTGTTTATAACTTATCATGATGCACTTTATAAGTGTTATAGCGATCAATAAAGAGTTTTGTATTGGGTATTATTAATAACGACAAGCTTACAATTACACCTTTTCCGCATTTTAACTGTGCATAAGGATACGGAGACACTGAGGAATCGTAAGGGTGGCGGCATCGTGATTTTCTTTTGACTTGAACGATGCTGTTGCAATGCACTTTGTTACTTTGGCCCTGCAATTTGCTTATGCATTTGCAACAGCAAAAATTTTTAAATAGCGTGACCCACAGACAGTCCCCAAGGACTCTATAACAGACGCGGGTGGAGGTGGGATCGATCTCTCAGTGTGCATATGGCACTGCAAATCATATACAGCAGTTCATGACACAGTCAAATACTGTATGCAGTATTTAGATTTAATTTTTAAAAAAAATTAATTATGTAGGTTTTTCTTCATTTATTTTAGACCTCAAAAGTCTAGGCTCAATAAAAGAATATATTACTTCACAGAACATCCAGGCTTGTTATAAATAAGAATTAATCTCACTGGTAATTGAATACAAAAATTTGGGGGCGTGTGTCTATTGTCTTAGCCTGTTTACACTACCGGTAGTGGGCAAAACCAAAATTATTATTAGTTTTAAAGCTTCCTCCATATAATATGATATAAATAATTTGATATTAGAATGTGTACATATAGGTAGGTAATTTGAAAACAGATTAATCTAAATATAATTAAATAGTTAAATTGGTTGTTGTTTTGGGACTTGAGGTTCGTTAAATTTCAGGTAATCATGAAATTAGATTATTCACTCGTTATGTATTTGATATAAAGTTTTTAAAATGAAGTAACGAACTTTCAAAACATTACATTATTAAAAGCACAATTTATAACTATAGGTACTTATGCATTTTTTTGTTTGTAGATTATAATATTCAGCCATATACGATTATTTTTTTATACTGCTAGTACGAGTATATACTTTTTTCTCTTAAATTAAAAAGTGTATATAATTTTACACGTATTTATTTTCCACATTAAAAAAAAATTATTTCAGTTCTTTTAACATTTATTATTCTTCCGATGATTGTTTGTATTCCTTAAAAATAAAAATTATAAACAAAACATTGCGTTTATTTGTATATCATTTCAATGTGCTGAATAAAACTGTAATTTCGGACTGAGACAAGCCTTAATAGTCAACATTGTCAACTGAGGACGTTCAGGATGCAGAGAATTTGAAGCCTTGTAAAATAGGCAAGCATGGTTAAGCTCTCGGGAGGCATACGTAGTATATGGCCTAGTCAGCCGAACGCCTATATAGGGAGCTGATCTTGTATGACAATGATAACTCTTATAAAAATCATAAAATATTCAATCAAATGTGCCTGTATGTAGTATTTACATGTATATATAAGTAAAAGTAATATCAGAAGCATAAAAAATACTTTTCAAATAAGTATTTTAAAAGAAAAGGGCACTTTTATTTCATAATTTCTTAACAGACTGCGAAAAACTGTTTGCTTGCTGCAAGATTTATTTTCTCAGTTACTTGTTATTGGAACTTTATATATCTTTTGATAAAAATCATTTAATATATATCCGTTCGAGAGGAGTCAATATGAAACAGATCCTCTGAGATATTTCCCGTCAGATAAGAAAATGCAATATCCTTTCTTGTTTAATCGCTCCAGAGAAAATGGCAAAAATCAAGAAACCAAGATGCAGAGAAATATCACAGACTTTAAGCAATAAAGAAAAGCTATTAAGTTCACGAAACGGTAACGGTTGCTAGTGTCATGTTATTAAAAAAGTATGTTTATACTAGTATCGAACTAGTTATTACGATAATTTTTTTATTTTTCATCGTATCACATAAATTAAATCACATAAAAAATAGTAAAACGTTAATAATATCAACTGGCCCTGAATGCCGAAATTCACTGTTTTGAAATAAACGCTCCCTTTTTGTTTAATACAGTTTATTCATGCTGTTTTACAAAATTCACAAGCGCTTTTATGATGTAAGTAAACAGATCAACAAAACATAAATAAAATTGTTTTCGAAAGAAAAACTAGACAGATAATTTTCCTTGAAACATTTTGCCTTAAAGAAAGAGACAAACAAATTTGTATATGAAGTTTCTAACAATTCATTAACTTTATTGTTGTTTTATTGAATTAGACTTTTATTGTAATGGTATCCGACGAACACTTTATTCCTTAGTGCTGGAATATTTTTATATTCATTGAATTGTATTTTTTTAATAAAACTATACAATTTTACATCAACACATTATGACATATTATTTTTTATTCAAATACCTCCTAAATAGTCCAGATCATAAAGATATTTTGAATTATAAAATTAAAATCATGCAGATCTTATTCTGAAAACCATATTCACAACAAATGTCCAAATAATCAATTTTTTAAATAAATATTATACCTATCTGTAAACAGTCTTCCTGCAAAATAGAATAATTTATTGAATTCTCCGTTTTTAATCTAGTCAGGTAAATAATCTTATCTAGAATGTGGATTACATAAATATGATAAATATCTAAAACGTGCGAAAAATTAAAGCTCAGAGCCTTAAATTTCAATGAGAAAAATCCGGAAAATACAAATACGCCCTCGTCTTAACCGTAGTGACAAAAATATTATATGTAGGTAAACAACAAAAAACGTTTTTTCATATTTCCAAATGAGTTGGTAATTTGATGTGTTAACTCAGTATATGTAGTTATTTATTTTGAAAATACACGTTTTTTTCGCCGAGTAAGCATGCCTCGTACATTTTTCTTATCTAAAATGATTTTCACATGACTCTGATGGAATTTCCTTCATTTCACCACCCTCAACCCTCCTCGTTTGTGAAGGTTAATCTTATTTTCCTATTCACGCCCAAGCTGAGTACAATGTGCATACATCTGTCAGCAAACACCGACTCATGACTTGAAGTGCCATAAAAATTTCATTAAACTGGTAATAATACGTTGGCTGGGTACATTACAACAACTACTACTACTTTCCCTTATCCCAGTGGTGCATAGAGCACTGTATTGGAACGCTAAACGCAGTGAGACAGGTTGAGAATAATGTACCTAGCTTGAAAGCAACAATTAATGAAATTTATTTATTAGCGTGATATCTTGATAATATTTCTGTATCTGAGAGCTAAAAAGCTTCACCTTTAAACAGTTTAATTGGTATTACATGATGGTAAGATGATCAGTCTTACGCTTCAGTACCTTGGACTTGGGCTTGGACTACCAAAGTATCATACATTTATTTATTTATTTATTCATTATAAGCGCCTATACAGGCCTATACACGCTTTTCATAAAAAGAGAATGCATAAATATTTGCAAATACATAAAAATGAAAAATATATATAATACATAATATGCCTTAAATACACAACAATATGCCTTAAATACACAACAATGCTACAGTTTATTACAAAATGACTTGACTGATCCAATGCTGGAGTTGAAGAAATCAACACCCTCGCATACCAAGTTCCTTTGAATCCTATTTATGGCGTAATTATAAGCGTAATTTCTATTTTCGGTGTTTGGATCAAACAAACGGCAACTTCTTGTGGTGCGCCCCGGTATGCGAAATCTGACCTCATTCAACAACATTGGACAGTCAAGTTTATTATTTATTAATTTATATAGAAGAACAACATCATTTTGTAATCTACGGTTGCTTAGAGATGTTAATTTTAATATTGATAATAGGGCATCATAATCTATATCTGCATCACACAAGTTCATCTTATACGCTACATATTTAAAAAATATATGCTGTATAGTCTCAAGGAATTTTATATGAACTTGGTAATACGGAGTCCAAATTACCGACGCGTACTCCAAACTGCTTCTGACAAGAGAACAGTAAAGGGTTTTTATGCAACCTATATCTGACAAGCCACGTGTGCTTCTCTTGACCAAACCCAGCACTCGTCTAGCCTTGCTACCAACCGCATGGATATGTTCTTATATGGATACTTCCTGTCAAAAACAATTCCGAGATCCTTTACAATGTCTAATCTGCCCAATAAATTACTATCAGTCACATACTAGAATATTATAGGATTGCTAGACATAAAATATTAAGTCATAAAAATCACATGTAAATAAATATATTAGGTTGACACCCTACGGAAATCGGACCCGCGACCATGCATAATTTATCCAACTAATTTTATTTTTGTTAGCATTATGGAACTATGAATTTAACATGTATAACACATTTAATAGTGGGAGATAAGCTCCTGACGTCACTGTAGCCTTTGTTGATTTATTGTGGCGGATAATTGTACGTACTTTTATATGTTTGCGTAAAAAAATATTAATTGTGTCTATTATTTCAATAGTGGCAAATAAAAACTTATCGAAAGAAGCAAAATTGGCAGTAAACAACGGAGTACCTGGTACCAACCCTTATGTATGGTAGTGAAGCGTGGTGTTGGAAAAAGAAGGATGAAAGTAGACTGAATGCTGTTGAAATGCGATCTCTCAGGCGAATGTGTGGTAAGACTATGTATGATAGGTGTACAAATGTCATCAAATGAAATTAGAGCAGAGTTCAAGGCTGAGATAAGCACTATCGACAAAATTAAGAAAGGGCTTTTACGATGGTTTGGTCATGTGGAGCGAATGAGTGATGAAAGAAAGGCTAAAAGAAGTTTAAATGCAAGTGTGCGTGGATGTAGAAGCCGCGGAAGGCCGAGAAAGTCATGGCATGACCAAGTACGTCAAGTACTTGAAAGTGGACATGTGAAAAGTCGGAATAACCGGCGTATGTGCATGAGAAGATGTATGAATGTAGAGGAAGCAAAGGAAGTCTGTCAGGACAGAGTGGTATGGCGTTCTATCCTCTCTCCCGTGATAGTTAGTTAGTTAGTTATTATTTCAATATTTAGATAAGATATTTATTGTATTTTCACGTCGGCTGTTAAGCTGGAAGCAGTTGGTGTGTAGGTCCCTACATTATTAAATAATAGAATGGTTTTTGTATGTGAGCACATCTGACTAATGTCTTTAATAGTTTTACATGTAGTTTTACATGTAGTTTTACATGTAGTTTTAAATGTAGTTTTAAATGTAGTTTTACATGTAGTTTTAAAACTAAGTTGATTCGATGCTTGATGATACAATAAAAATTGCAATATAAACACTCTTAACGCGTTGTTTTTTTTCTGTATTTTTTTGAAACTATTTGATGCAAAGTTAGAAATCTCCGTTTTCACTAAGGCCCATAATCGCCTAAAACTAATTACGCATAGGAATGCATAGTACGGGAATACCCTGGACAGAAGACAAAACGCTAATAATTCAAAGCGATTATGAGCCTAAGTGAAACGGAGATGTGTAATTTACTTTGCTTCTTATAGCTTCATTTAACTTATATACGATGCGATGGTTTTAATAAAACTATTCGCAGTTTAATACTTTGGTTCTATTCACTACTTTAAAAATAGAAAATTAAACTCATTTTCTGTGCGATAACCATCGCCAGTTAGGCACTAACTATTTAGATGAAAATAGAGGGCGAGTTCTAAAGTCACTTCATAATCCTATTAATTTTTAGTGAACTCTAACGCCTAGGAACGGCGCCTAGGCAAAATGCTAACAGTGGTGTTATGAAGTTGGTATATAACAAGGCGTATTTACTACTAAAAAATACAGTATCAATAAATTTTCAGAGGCGCTTCGTAGTAACAACGCAACGCTATAAAAAGTGTAATCGTGTTTTGCCCTATACTTATAACCTATTCCTATAACATAGTACCAAGTTAGCGGCGCTCAGGAATTGAAAGACAATCCGTTCGTCTCGTGGTGTAGCGATAGCGCGTTAGGCTGCCATGCATGAGGTCACAGGTTCGATTCCCGATGGCGGTCAATATAAATATTTGAATGGGATTTTTACATTAAAATATTTCATACGTGACACCTTGGACTTGCTCTGAAGCGTAAGACTGATCATCTTGCCTTCGTGTAACACATGTTCAAGATTCACTGCACTTGGTTTACTAATGCAGTGCCCTATGCACCATTGGGTGCAGATAAGGGAGCAGTAGTAGAAAAAAACGAAAAATAAAATCTTGCACGCTAATTTCTTAGAATTTCTAATTAATTTTTCTTATTTTTATTTTGATACCACGTTTAGTTACGCATACTTTTTATTTTTAAAATGGCATAAAAGCCTAATCAATGTTACTTCCTTTTACAACGCTATTTAAATAAAGTATCTTGCAGTACCAGTACAGAATAGCACTAGTTAGTTATTTCATTCTGTTGGGTTTAATAATTTAGGGGTTAGGCGGGGTAATATGGGGTATGGCTGGGTAATGGTAGGACGGGGTGGTGGTAATGTGGGGTGGGACAGAGACGTGGGGGGTGGGGCAATAGGCAGCAGGTGTTTCTAGAAACAAATTATTCCCGGAAAAATGGAATCCCGATAATGTGGCAATATTGAACAGCCTTTCTTTTCTTTACATTGTGGATGTATGAGGGTGAGTACGTGTATAAATCTGATAGGAATTCTGCATATATGTGTGAGATATATATATACAATAAATCCATAATATACAGGGTGTAACAAAACTCGATGTACAAGCGAGAAACTAGTGAATCTACATCATATTTGGAGTCGATATCGTAGAACAATTTTTATATGACTTATAATTTTCGAGAAAATGGATTTAGAAAAAACCGTTATTGATATTAATACTATTTATAAAGAAAACCAAATGAAACCTAATTTTAAAAAGAATTTGTGAAATTTTACTTAACCTGCGGTACGTATGAAAGCATTTATGAAAAGATAATTTTTTTATTTTTTATCCGACTCCAAATGTGATGTAGATTTACCAGCTTTCGGGTTGTCCTACGAGTTTTGTAACACCATGTTTATTTGTAAAAAAAGGCACATTTTAACTCTTCAAAACACATTCTCCTACCTAGTTCGATACATGCCAACAAAACTTACGTCTTTTATTTACCAATCTACTTTATTTGATTTCTGACAAGATATATAATATAATGTTGATACCATATCTATCACATATAAGAAGGTTCTAGGCTAGGCTCTGGGGTAGATTTCGTTAATCACCCGACCACATTCTACCCCCCGTCCCCGCTATACTACCACCGCTCCACATTATTATTACAGTTATTACTCCGCTAACGACTCTAGGACCTGGACCTTTAGCCAGGGTAGGGGATGGTGCGAGGGCAGGGGAGGTGGGTTCGATGAAAACGAGCAATTATTTTGCGGGAAAATATTCATTAAGACGGATGAAAGATATTTTTTTAGGATAATAAAAAAATATCAATGAAAATATAGTATTTTTTAATTTAAAGTAAACCGTTGAATTCTTGTGATAAACACCAATTTCGGGAATACTTTCAAATAGTCGTCAATAATTGTGACAGAATGTTGCGCAGTGTGGCGCTCTATCCTCTCTATCTACCTCTTCTGGGAAATGGCGTAGTGGTTAATTAATTAGATAGTTAGGAAGTTTGAAACAATTTGTTATGAAACGGGATTCAAGCCCTAGGAATTCCAATCCGGATTATCTTTATAACCTATTTTAGTTATCTGCTACTCGCTGCTAAAACTTTTGCTAAGCATACAGCACTACATTTGTGCATCAAGTAGGTATTTTAATCATTAATTACATAGAGGCAACATGAAAAGTCTTATGCTTCAGTGCTTATCTAAGATAGGTACCTATCACATATTATGTAATTTGTGAAAAAATAACATTAAATAATATTTCATATTGACCTACATCGTAATTGAACCTGTGACCTCATGCACGGTAGTCTAACACACTAACCACTACACCATTAGGTGAACATTTCTGTCTAGTTAAGTGTTTTTTAATTGTTTTAAATGTAACTATACATACCTACTGCACGTATCTATAATAATATATTTAATACAACTAATGCTCTGAATTTTCACAACTCCTAGCTAATCTGGACTTAAAAACTTACCTGTGCAATATTTATAATATAATATTATTATTAATAAATTCATTTTTATTAATTTTTCTAGGGTAAAACGTACGGAAACTACTTTGTGGAATCCATAAGCTCTACAGAAAGAAAGTGGGAATAAAGATTAAATGAAATATGTTTGTAATTTTTGCTTGCCTTACAAGTGGGTGAATGAACATACTATTATGTGTGAATTTTGTTTTATTCGAGTCTCATAATTAAATAAACTAAATATTCTTTTATAATCGAATAGATTATAAGTTATGAAGGGCGCAGACTGTCTCCCTCTCCATGTCCGAAATAATGGGGAAACTTCGTCTTAATTAATATCACCCTCGCTCCGGATACCTCTGATGGATAGGACAATGGTATCCTCGCCCTGATCATTGCCCGATAGTGGAGACAGGGGTCGATAGACTATGACCCTCGAACAAGAATTTCAGAGAAGTGACATTCCATACTTGAAAATTACAACAGCGTCTGAGGTGTCTATTTACCCACTACGTCACTCACTACGTGGGGATAAAGCTTTGTTAATTAAACAAATCAATGATAGAAGGTACAAGTAGGAAAAAAACATTCTTAAGACTTATCACCCAGACTTGCATCCCCAAAATAAGTATACATGGTGTAACACACTTTGATGTACAAGCGGGACACCAGTGAATCTACACAATATTTGGAGTCAATTTTGTAGTTTTATTTATTTATTTTTTTTTTTTTTTTTTAATAAAAAAGAAACATTTGAGCTCTTATGATATACTCAAATATTTCAACTTCGGGCTGCTTTCAAATAGTCGGAAATAACTGTGCCAGAAAGCAGGAAACAAGTTGTGGTGGAGTGGGATTCGAACCTAGAGATTCTAGTCCAGAAGCCTCGAATCTACCACTAGACCACAACCCGGTATTTGACCCATTGTTTTCGAGAAAATTGAGTACAAAGTTGAAAAAAGTGCATATTGTTATCAAATATCAGAAATTTCGTCAAATTAATAGTATTCATTAAAAAAATCGCATTTTTATTAAAATTTGTGAAGTTTTACTTAATCTGAGGTAGGCACTAATGAAAACTTTTATGAGAAGAAAAAACATGAAATCAAATTGCTTCATCCCATCACAAATAAGAACCAAATAATGAATAATTTGGAAAACCTAGAAATTAAAAAAAACTGAAATTCGGAAAAAACATTGATCAATTATATTACATTCAAAAATACCTCACCATTACTCACAATATTCCCGTTACATACCCCTTCCCCCATCACCCCTTAATTAGCTCCGCCCACCCATACTTGTATCCTTTTTTCGGTGTATTTATATTTAGTTTATTACTACACCTGATGATGGAAAGTTTGTTTTCTGAAACTATAGTAGTGCTTAAATAAATTCAAGTGGTCTAAATAACAAAGAGTATTTTTAATTAATTTAAGAAAAAAACTTTTTTTTTTTTCAGTTCAGATTAAAAAGTCATATTGTACCTTCGACTCCAAATATGATATAAATTCACCAGTTTTCGTGTTGTACTGCGAGTTTTGTTACTCCATGTAAAACAAAATATTTATTAGACTCTTCTCGAAAGTCTTCGGACCCCTGCCCAAGTCCTTATCTTTGCTCCTAGCAACCCAACACCAAAATTAATCTCAATATAATAAAACTTTATACAATCCAATCTGTTTATAATGGAACAGTATTTAGTTTCGGCAGTTTTCAGTTAAATGAGGCTTTAGAAGCTAAGGTTCTTGAGGAGCATTTATATAGTTACATACCAAATTATGAGACACTTTGATTTAAGTATTACTATACCTAACGAAGAATTTAGATTCTTGTGTGATGTATCTCTATTGAAGTTTGATACTGAATTGTATCAAGCATTAGTTTGTCATTGATTATACACCGTGTCCCACGATGAGACCGCGAAACTCCGGAGGGTGATTGTTCATGGTATTCTGAGAAAAAAAATCCTTAAAAAATTTTTTGATCCGGGCATTTCCAATAATTAATTTAAAAAAAATATTCATAAAAAGCGAGGAGTGTAATACTGGCTTCTGTTTGAAGTGCTAGCGGCGCGCGGCGGGGTGGCGGTGGGCGGAGAGGAGTGGGGGTCCGCTCTGGTACGCCTTGTACGGACATTCAAAATTCGAATTTCATATCTGAATCTTTAGTTAAAGTTTCAAAAATATGTGATTTCTTCGCGCTTATTGGTGCAGGTCACGTGGTGTGAGCCAGTTCAAAAATTGACGGTATTACACGTGTGAATTTTTATTCATATTTTTATAATTTTTTTAAGAAATTAGAATTGAGTTTTTTTTGAAAAACTTTATGAAGATTTTTTTCTCAGAATATCATGAATAATCACCCTCTGGAGTTTCGAGGTCTCATCGTGGGAAACGGTGTATAAACCAGCAGTAGATAATTTTTTTCTTATCGCTGTGACTGCTGGAATTCACCCGAAAAAAATTGCATCAAAAACTATTTTAAAATAGTAATTTAACAACACGGAAAATATGAATGAATGAATGTATTTAATACTCAGAACTTTTAAAGTAAGAAATCATTGTAGATCTGAATCCAATCCACATTATACGGACAGAAAACTGTAGAGTTTTGAAGAAACTGTACAGTTTTTGGTCCTCATTTAATGTTTTTATATGTATCTAAAGTTTTTATTTTCAAACTTCGCCATGTGAACGAGAATCCCCTAAGACTTACTACAAAGTACGTTTAACACAGATGCATATCCTTTTTCCAGTGATGTAAAAAACCCTTCAAAGAAAAAGTAATGCCTGGCAACGTTCGTATCTCATATATCCCAAGAGAAAACGGGAATAAATTTAACACGCTGTAAAGTATACACGATGTTAAAAAAACGCGATAGTTCTTGCCTAATATAAAAAATATATCTTCATGTAAATTAAGACTTAAAACTTTTACGGATTGTTTGAGATTTTTTGTAAGCCTTGTATTTTTTTTTTCGCTCGCGGGTTTAGTTTTAATAATACCAACAACAGATATGTATAACAACAACAACAAATATGACGTTAGAACATTGTAATTAAAACATTTAATAAAATTCACAGAGATATTCTGAAAGAAAGTATTAGCTCAAAATCTAAGAAAAAAAGAAAAAAACATATCTATTTATTAATTTATTTATTTATTTATTTATTCACTATAAACGCCTACACAGGCTTTTCATAAAAAGAGAATACAAAAATATTAGCAAATACATAAAAATGAAAAATATATATAATACATAATATGCCATTAATACACAACGATACAATGCTAAAGTTTATTACAAAATTACTTGACTGATCCAATGCTGGAGTTGAAGAGATCAACACCCTCGCACACCAAGTTGCCATTCCTTTGATTCCAGTAGCGCTGAATATGTATATACTCTACTACTACTCTCCCTTATCCGCATCCAATGGAACATAGGACACTGTAATGATATACCAGGTGCAGTGATTTTTTATCATTTAATTCGTTACATGAATGCAATATAATAGCAGACAGCCTTCATACAAATAAATGCAGTGTCTCCGAATCCAAGGCGCACTCGTAGTTCTATCTGAAAGCTGCCGTTTTCTGTCATGTACGCTCCCAGGTACTTGAAGCTCTCAACCTTTTCGATGACTCGGCTCTGGGTATCTTAACACAAGAGTTAATTCATGAACTATGAAATATTGCATTTTTTGTAAATTATACCTATTTTAAATGTCTGAGACAGAAGACAATGCGCGCTTTGCTGTCACGTGGTCGCGGACAATTCTCCATACAATCGAAATCCTTGATTTCTCTATCATAATGGTTATTTTTTACACTTTTCAGTTATTGAAGAGAAATGTATTTATTAAAAGAGATAAATACACTATCGATAAGACAATACGCGTTCGCCTTTGATCTAAAAGGTGATTATTTGTTAGAGACAGTTAAGTGCTAATAAATCGATAATATTATAACAGTAGGTCAGGGAGTAGTGTTACCAGTGTTAAGAATTCTAATAAAGTCATTTCTCTAAATCTAAAACTTAATTCGAGAAAAAAAAAATCAAAGACTTTGGTTGCATGGAGAAACTCCCGCGAGTCACGCGAGAAGAGTATAAATATTAAGTAAAAATTATTATTACAATTTTCTTAATATATCATATAGTTTCAAAATTATGTACGTTTAATTATTTTGTAACTAGCTAAAATTTATGCTTATCTTCTTTTAAGCTTATGTATATATATTTTGGTATCATTTTTCTCAAATTACGAAAAGGACCGATAGTTTTTGTGGGTCCTGGTACCCTTTGATAAATCCTTGTAGTGTAGAAGAAGCGTTATTAATTACTTGTTTCAGTAAAGTCCCCTAGGATTTTTCGCTCCAGAAAATCTGTGTTTTGGAAAATATACGACCCACGAGCGCGAGTATAATACTGCATAAACCATAAACTTGTTCAGTATGTACATTTATTTCATTAGTACTAACGATCTGCAATAAATCAAATTGTAGGAGTTCATAGTGGACGACCGGGACGCCGAAAAAAAATGCCTTGTAAAAAAGGAAAGCATGGTTAAGGATCTCGGGAGGCATCCGTGGTATATGGCCTAGCAAGCCGAGACGCCTTCTCCGGATGACAGTAAATACCAAGGGTTGCTCTGTCCGTTGCCTCACTCCTGTGTTCCTTACTTATTCAAACCACCGCGCACACCTTATATTCTTCTAAGACACCTATTCTCAAAACTTAGAAGTCTGCTATTTTGGGCCCTGGTTAGGTGCCATGATAGATAGAATTGAAGTCTTAACGGTTGAAATTATTTTGATTAACTATGATGAAATAAAACGATGTTTTGTGTTACTATTGGTTTATTCTATAGAAATAGAATTAACCTACACCACCTGGTTTTGGGAGTAAAGTTCTCCCATCGACTGGTGAAAAGACACAGTGTCTTTCGGAACCGAGTTTACGAGTATGTCTAAAGGTTCCGAGTTCAATTCCACGTGAGATCATAAAATTTAAAAGAAATTCTTATACAAAACTGTTATATCCCCCTTTAATAAGCCTCCTGACCTGTTGAAGTTAAAAATTACTAAATAAATAAAATAAATAAATAAAAATCGACTTAAAAAAAATTTACTTAGTGAGATATTTTTAAAAACAGTTTTCCGACAAATAAACAAATAAATGTAATACAATAATAAACATATATTGCCAATCTGTGGAGGTTTTTACGCCGAAAAATATGTAAGATGGTCACTGTTTGGTCTATTATTTACGATTACCTGCCTTAACGACCTCATTAGCCATAAAATAGGCAGCCTACAACCTTCCTGAATTCCTGGTAGCAAATAGGATATAGCCTTAACCTTACTTGATCCTGAAGGCTCTATTAACCCGGGACATTAAGGAAAAAGGATAAATCAGGAACTGTTACACGTCTTCACGTTTATAGGCTCCTGGTAGGGCGATAGTAATTACTAGTTACGTTGGGTTTGGGGTTATTTGGAATGAAAATAATCCAAAGCGCACTTTATTCGGGACAGTAATCTGGGCTTTGTACCGTTTTCTGGGTAATAAGTACTGTGCGGTGTAAATTTTACCTTTATACGGCACAGTTTAAATTGTCTGTGGGCATGCGCAGAATGAGACAATTGGACGTTTCAATGTTGCCGTAATAATAACCTCAGGTTTTATTTCAAGCCTGCTTTGTAGAGTCCTAATTCATTCTTAGCCATATACTATCATAATCATTAGATTCTCGATTATTTAAGTGTAGCGAAGACAATTATTTGATTAATTTTGATAAAGTTGTTAAAATCGTCACGTGCGCGGGCGCATTTCAGTCATCATCATCATCTCAGCCCGTTTAGGTCCACTCCTGGACATAGGCCTCCCCCTGCCGTCTCCACTCCTCCCGATCCTGCGCCGTCCCCATCCACTGTCTTCCAGCAGACTTCCTGATGTCGTCCACCCATCTCATCGGTGGACGTCCTTGAGGCCTCTGGTTCTTAGGTCTCCACACCAGAACGTGTTTCGTCCATCTGTCGTCCGCCATTCTGGCTATGTGACCGGCCCATTTCCACTTCAACCAAGCAATTCGCTGCACTTGAGTAATAAAGTTTTTATATTATATCAAAAGTTGAAAGTGTAGTTTAGCTAACAAGCGATCGTATGAAATAACATGAGCTTGTGTAAACTTTGTTATAACGTCCTCCAGAGCTCGTTTTGTTGGCCCAGTTAGTTTAATTAACTATTTGGATCATCTCATGACACTTTGGATTAGGAACCGGCCATTAAAACTTGTACAGGGTTATAAAGCTGATTTGTATAGGATGAAACTAAACCCAATTATGGCTTATAAGATCTTTAATTGTACAGTTAAGAAACTAGGGATAAATGTTTCGGCGATATTTATATTATCATAATCATCATCATACCATATCCGCTCCCTATGTGGAGCATATGGATTCCACAATTATATTATACTGGAAGCAATACGTGCTACGTTATATGCTACAAATTGTGATGAAAGTGACATTTGAATGTGAGAATTCTACTTCAGGGTTCACGTTTTTTATCATAAGACCACAACACTATCTAAAGTTTAACACAATCAAATAAAAACTTTTTAATTACGTAAATTAAAAGCCAGAATAGGTAAGGATTACAAAAATAAATATGTGTCAGAATTAAGGATTACGTAGAGGTCGTAGAGTCCTACTTAACTAATTAGATATAAGTGTGATGTGGTCTTGATCAAAATTTGTAATTTATTATAAGCCCTGAAAGAGAAATGTTCGGATTTACAAAAAAACGTAAATTTATAAAAATGAGAAATATATTTTTTTAAATTGAAAATTTGGGATTTAAAAAAACCGTTTTACTGTAAATAAACAATATTACTAATGATAACAAAAAGTGCGAAAACGTTGATTTAAAGTTTTACAATTTTCATTAGTAAGGTACTCGTTTTGATAAGAATACCAATTTGAAAAGATCAAAGGATACGAAACGAAATGGCAAAACGGAAGAAAAGGATTTGTTTTTATCCATTATTGTCTCCTGATCCTCGAATCTGATTCAATATGCAAATAGGTGAAGGTAAAAATCCTTTGAGTAATAATAAAAACATATTTTGATAAAATTCGGCTTTTGCCTTTGTCTTCACAAATTTGATTTGTTTAAATATTTTCTATGAATTTTAACAGAAACTGAACGAGAGATTGGTGATAGAAATGATTAAATAAACTATAATTAATATCATCATCGTCATAATTACATATCCACTGCCTGTGTAAAGCATATGGATTCCACAAACTGCCTTCAGGCCAAGCGATCGTGCATCCTCCCAAGTCAAGTCCACGTCCCGCAGCTCTGACGCTAACTATCAGCAAATTGTCAACAGTGGACGTCCAGGACGCCGAGAACCTGATGTCCCTTAAAATAAGCAAGCATAATATTTTTTTTAATTTATCTATGTCTAGACTTTTAGTTGTTTCATGGGTTTGATTTTTGATGGGATCCCAAACATCAGTGATTTTTCTTTATCTTCGGTATTTTAAGATTAATAATCTTAAATAAGAAAATATGTTATTTCGTTTATTGAGTTTTGTAAAAAATGAGAAGGATGCTTGGAATCAGGTGGTTTGACTTCATAAGCAATGTTGAAGACCAATAATGGGCGCAGCAACCTCCAATTACTGCAGTCGTGAAGGCGCGGCGGTGGACCTGGCTTGAGCATGTACTCCTGATGCCCCAGGATTATGATTTGCATATGTTGTATTGTGGTACGTGTGTGGAGTGTAGTGTAAGTGTTGAGATTCAATATGACCTAATCTAATCCTTTATGTATGAGTTTTTTTTAAGCAAACTTACTTAGTTACCTTCCCTTATCCGAACCTAATGGAGCACAGGGCTGCATTTTTTAGAGCAAGTGCAGTGAATCTTGATTCATTTTTTGCGCGATCGTAAGATGATCAATCTTACGCTTAAACACACAAGATGATATTTCAATAACTAACTTTTAGACTAATGTACTGGAATTTAATGGCAAAATAATCTTTAAAATGTTTCAAAACAGCTGCTTTTTGGCGTAGAGATGAAAAACTAAGGGAAAAACAAGAAACATCCCTTTTAGGGTGAAATTGTTATTTTCCCGAAACGTTCATTTATTATTTATTTTGGAGTAAAGATATCCGTCTGCTTATAACCATCTTTCATGTTTTATTGAAAATCTTCAAAGGCCGTTTATTTCGTATTATTCTCATACATATTTATAAGGAGCCACTTTCGAGTTTACCAATTGAACTTAGACGAAAAAGAAAATTTCTTTTCTCGACTTTTATTACGCATAATTATTTTTGCCTACATATACGTATCTTCGAGTGGAAAAACGATTAGAAAATTCATAATCTCTCTGGAAAAACACATGTTTTATTATGCTTTAAAATAAATATTGAATACGAAATGTAGAAAAATTTATGAAAAATTAAAAGATTTCTTTTTAATATAAATACAGTTTTTATGGAGCATTACAATTAAAGGAATCTGTAGAAGAAACTATAGAGTAAAATCAATTATTAATCTTTAAAATAATTTTTTTTATTAACACAACAATAATAATAATGATTTAAGAAAAATATGTTTATAAAG